>JAXIVJ010014385.1:0-34583 GCA_036785665.1 Chirona hameri | reverse complement strand
CGTGAGCAATCTTCCTCAAACTATAGCATATCTTAGACCGCTGTTCATCAGCTTGCTCATCAGCCGTCTTCTGACCACATGGACTCAAGCACATAAACGCGGCAACCCTTCACACGGGCGATAAATTTTCCCTTTCATGCATGCTTAACCTCGGACAAATGAGTGCAGAACAAGTCAAACATTTAACGAACCTTTACTCACAACGTCATAATGTATCATAAATATGGGACCCATCGCCTTCTGTAATGAGCTGTGTAAACACGGAAGTGTGTCGTACTCCACTGTGTGCAAGCGTCAGCAGTGTCATAACCCTCCCGAAGGAGCCTCACCAAATATCTGCGTGCCCGCCGTGGGGAGATGGGGGGGGGGGGGGGGGCGAATTGGCAGCCTGCACCCTCCCTGTCCGCCTCATAAGATCAGGGGGGGGGGGTCGAATTGGCAGCCTGCACCCTCCATGTCCGCCTCATAAGAGCCGAATCATCCCCCGCCAGCCTATAATCGATGACCTCCTGTACACCCGTCTCGCATCAAACGCCGTGGCGGGGGGAGGCAGCACAAAGGATGAGTCTCCCTCCCTTCGGTCCCCAGCACCCCGCGGCGTTCAGGACGACCCCGACGCCCTGTTAACGGGAACTTGCTCTCGGCTTTGAAGTGCGGCGAATGTGCCGCTGTCACCGGCAGGCCGCGGCATTTGTGACTCCCACGCCGCCGCCACCGACGTCGAAAATTTGCCGCCAAGTTGCCCGCCGGGAGCGCACGAGTTGGTCGAAGAGTTCGCAGGAGACCCTGTGGCCGGTTGAGCAGTGCTGGGTTAGCACACCAGTGAATATCAGCTCGCGGTTGGACGTGGATTGATTGAGCTGGACGCTCAGCTGGTCTCTCTCCCCTCAGTCCCCATCCCCATCCCGTCCCGTCCCGTCCCGTCCCGTCCCGTCCCGTCCCGTCCCGTCCCGTCCCGTCCCGTCCCGTCCCGTCCCGTCCCGTCCCGTCCCGTCCCGTCCTGTCCGTCCGTCCCCGTCCCGTCCCGTCCCGTCCCGTCTCGTCTCGTCTCGTCTCGTATCGTCTCGTCTCGTCTCGTCCCGTCCCCGTCCCCGTCCCCGTCCCCGTCCCCGTCCCCGTCCCGTCCCGTCCCGTCCCGTCCCGTCCCCGTCCCGTCCGTCCCGTCTCGTCTCGTCTCGTCTCGTCTCGTCTCGTCTCGTCTCGTCTCGTCCCGTCCCGTCCCGTCCCGTCCCGTCCCGTCCCGTCCCCGTCCCGTCCCGTCCCGTCCCGTTCCCCGTTCCCTTCCCCGTCCCCGTCCCCGTCCCCGTCCCCGTCCCCAGTCCCCGTCCCCGTCCCCGTCCCCCGGCCGTGCCATCCGCTGGCTCCCCAGATTGAACCAATTATGAGTGGGGCCAGGATATGCGCGCTGACGGGATGCGACAGATTGGTGCAGATTCCGGACGGATTTCATCGAGCGGCAGCTGAACGGCCATCCTGCGCATGCGCAGTCCACCTCTTATACCAGCCGGTGATGGACGCTGCTGACATCAATGCGCATTTTTGGCCCACCGCGCAGGTTTTTTCCCCTTTGCCTTAGACGCTGGGTTTTTTATTATTCAGGACTTTTCGCCCAGCTAAATACACCCCCACAACCAGGTTTCGCCGAGGCGCCGGAGCCAGGGAGACTGGCAACAGTCTCCCGTTGTTGCAATGACGGCACCGCCACGGCTCCATCAACACTGACACTGTACAGGTGTATTGTAATAAAAATATGTATGCATGTGTGTCTCGTGTTTGACTTATTTTACCTTGAACGAAATACTTAACGTAATGCTAGATACTATATTTGACCTTGAACGAAATACTTAACGTACTGTTAGATATTATATTTACTTTGAACAAATAATTTTTCCGGGTACATATAAACCGGTTAAAGTAATTAATTACCGTAAAATAGCTCCCCTTCTCCCCTAGCTTGCCCGGGTCCACATAAACCGGATAACGTAACTCTTTGCCTGGCAAATTGCCAGAAGTAATTCCCCAAATCCGGGATATGGCTATAGGCCGGTCCGGGGAAAAAAAAGAAGAAAAAAAGAGCGGTGATGGACGCTGCTGACATCAAGAGCTGTTGCACATCGATCTCAACGACATCGGACCACGGACGCCCTTCTAGCCAGCCTTCTCCAGCCCTCCACCGCTTCCGGGTGCGGGACCCTGCCCACGTGCTTGTGGCAGGGTCGTTAGACCCTTAGATAGGTAGCCTTTAGATATTTTTAAGTAGGCAGTTTCATTAGCACAACTTTTTTATTGGCAATAGGCCTCCTCCACGGCGTAGGTCCCCTCTCCACTTTTGGGCAGTTAACTTGCAGGTGCCAACACGTTCTGTCGTGTTGTGGCAATTAAAGTAAATAGTTAGCCCCCCATCCTATCCTCCTGAGCCACGACGATGGCTACCCCCCCCGGAACCCCGCCCCCCCCCCCCCCCCCCCGACCCCGCCCGACCCCCCCTCCGGGGTTCTCCGGTGCGCGACCGCGTGCCCCCCCTGGACGGTCCCCCCTCCCAGCCCCCTTCAGGGGCCCCGCCCGCGTCCCCCCCGACCCCCTCAGGGGTCCCCCCCTCCCCAGCCCCCCCTCAGGGGCCCCCGCCCGCCCCGTCCAGGGGCCTGGCAGTCGCCGGACTCCCGTCCACCCCGACCCACCCGACCCCCCTCTGGGGTCCCCCGGTGCGCGACCACGCACTCCCCAGGCCGGCTCCACTCCCCGCCCCCCCTCAGGGGCATCCCAGGAGCCGACCCGGAGCACAGCTCCCCCCGACCCCACCCCCCCCGAACGGGCCCGCTCGCCTCCTTATGTGGCGAACGGATGGACTCCCGTTCAGAACGATCAACCCGTTCCATGTCCGGCGCTGGCTGGTCGCCATCTGTGGTGGCGACGTTGACAGCGCAAAGCCCCATCCGATCAGGAGCCCCTCCTGATCGAGACGCTGACGTCCGAACAGAACGTCCGTCTGATGGGTCGGACAACCTTCAACGGAGCGAAGGTCGCCGTGGAAGCCCCGGCGCACCTAAACTCCGTGGAGGGTCTGGTGTGGTGCCCAGACGTGGCCACCCTCTCGGAGGACAACCTCCTCCAAGAGCTCGCACATCAAGGGGTGTGCGAGGTCACGCGCCTCTCGCCCACGAAGAAGCGACCCGATCAGCCCAACCCCGCTGATTCGGCTCCGCTTCAGAGGCAGGGAGCTGCCTACCCACATCCATTGTGGGTACGTGGCCGCCCCCGTCAGGGAGTGGATCCCGCCCCCCCCCCCCCCCCCCCCCCGGCAGTGTCAGCAGTGCTGGCACTACCGGCCACCTCAAGTGGACCTGCCGGGTGCGCACCGCCACCTGTGGACGGTGCGCAGGCGAGCACGGCAACCGAAGGGTGCACGCGCGCAGCACGCTGCGCCACGTGCGACCAGGCCCACACCGGCCTGGGACCGCCGGTGTAGAGCCTGGGGCCTCGCTCGCGAGGCGGAGCGCCTGAAGCGCGACGAAAGGCGCGACAGTCGGCGCCCACCGGACGCCCCGCTCTCCCCAGGTCTCGCCCCTGGCGCTTGGCCGCCCCTCCCCCTCCCGGAACCTCCCCCCCCCCACCCAACCGGCCTCCCGCCAGACCCCCCAACCGCCAGACCCCCCGACCACCATGCCAGTCCCCAAAGGCATCTCTGGCTGACCTCGAGTGCGCCGCTGCCGCTGATCCACCGGCGCCGCGCTCCCCCTCCCCAGCCGAGTCGAACATCGACTCAGGCCCCGCCTCCCCGGCCTCCGCAGCACCAGCGGAGTGCCGACTCTCGGAGGACTCCTCGGACGACTCTCTCATGAGAGCCGTCTCCCAATCAATCGCCCGCAACCCCGCCCCGCCCTCCCGCTCCAACTCCCCGCCCGCCCGCCCCGCCCACTCCCCTCCCCCGCCCTCCCGCTCCAACTCCCCGCCCACCCGCCCCGCCCACTCCCCTCCCCGACTCTCGGAGAGTGACACCCAATCAGGTTCATCGCGCTCCCACTCCTCCTCGCCCTCCCGCCCGGCCGCCCGCCCCCGCAGGCATACTCGAGCGACCTCCAGGCAAGGCTTGGACAGTAAAAGTAAATCTAAATGAATAATCAACAGTCAGAATTTGTCCTCCAATGGAATGTTAGATCTTTAATATCCCATTGGGGGCAATTCAAACATTACGTCTTAAATAATAATCCGTTAGTAGCCGCTGTTCAGGAAACCCATTTTATTGACGCCGACCTTAATAATTATACCTTGAAAATCGCCGGTTATAGCCTTTACACAAATAACGTAAATGCATCACCTCGCCGAGGCGGCTCGGCTTTGCTTATTTCAAACTAACTTTTGCATCATCAAATCGACCTTCAAACAACCTTAGACGCAGTCGGCGTTAATATTAAAATCGCTCAGCTAGAAATAACTCTCATCTCAATTTATTTCCGTCCTACGGAGGACATAGACATTGATTCTTTTTCCCAGCTTATTACAAATATTAACACCCCATGTCTGATTATGGGCGATTTCAACGCGCATAGTCGGGCGTGGGGCTGCCTTCGGAACTCTCTCCGAGGCCAAATTATGCTGGACCTACTGGACCGGCATAATTTGGTCTTCCTTAACGACCAATCACCCACACACGTACACCACTCAGGAGGCGAGGTGACTTACAGCGCCATCGATCTCGCCTTCGCCACACCACGCATCGCGACTCTTTTTACATTTAACGCACAATCAGACCCTCTTTTTAGCGATCATTTCCCAATTCACATAGAACTCCAAGTCCCTTCAGGACAGACAAATTTTTACTCTCTGCCTAGATGGAACCTTCGCAAAGCCGACTGGTCCTCCTTTCAAAAACACATTGACACTAGTCACCCCGCAGACTCCCAGACCGACATTAACACATTTTTAAACACTATTCTCGCATCAGCACACCAGCACATTCCACACACACGCACACACACACAACACCACCCGAGGCAGCGTACTGCCCCGTGGTGGAACACAGAATGCCAAAGAGCTGTTGCCCTCCGGAAAAGAGCATTTCGAAAATTTCAATCTTGTATAACTGCAGAAAACGAACACGAAGTACGGAAAACCCGCTCTTTGGCTAAAACAATCATTGACAAAGCAAAAAAAGAATCTTGGCAGGAATTCTCATCTACCTTTAATCGATTTACCTCCCTCTCAAAAATTTGGACATTAATTAAATCGTTTTCAAATAAAAGACCACCGGCATACAAAATCCCACACTTACAAATACACAACACATCTTACACGCTTCCCCTAGAGGTGGCAACACAATTTGCACAACACTACGCTAACATATCATCAACACAACAATGTACACCAACTTTTGCTAACCAACTTAACGATCAATTTCAATCTATTAGCTTTGACTCTAATAACGTAGAAATATACAACTCTCTTTTTACCAACTCAGAGTTAACGTACGCTATAGGTAAATGTGGTAAAACTTCTGTAGGGCCAGATCAAATTGACTACTCCTTCTTTAAAAACTTGGCAGAGACTGGTCTCACCAACTTACTAACAGCCTTCAATACCATGTGGTTTGACGGCACTTTCCCTGAATCTTGGCATAATAGTACGCTAATTCCTATACTTAAACCTCGCAAACCTAAATCTTCTCCCGCTAGCTATCGCCCTATTTCTCTAACTAGTTGTGCATGTAAACTATTCGAACGCATGGTTAACGGACGCATCAGGACATATATTGAATCAAATAATTTACTTACCCCACACCAAAGTGGTTTTCGACCTGGTCGCTCCACTGCGGACAATTTAGTTGGTCTTATCGACTCTGTCCAGCGCGGCTTTCGAGGGAGAGAGGTCACAATTGCCCTCATTCTTGATTTGAGAGCTGCGTTTGACAGAGTCAACAAAACCGCACTTCTAGTAAAGGTCCATAAGGCCGGAATTCGAGGTCGACTCGCCAAAATTATCCAAAACTTTTTAGAAAATAGAACTTTTAATGTAAGGTGCGGCAACACATATTCTCCAAATCAAAATCAGGACCACGGTGTCCCACAGGGATCGGTCCTCTCCCCGACCCTATTTTCAATTATGATTAACGACATTTTCAGTAATATTAACAAGATCGACCAAGGTCTCAAATTTTCAATGTACGCTGATGACCTGGCGGTGTGGTTCTCGCACCCGAGTGTCGATCAAGCCAGCAAAACGTTACAACTAGTACTCATTGATATAAAGGTTTGGTGCGACCAATGGGGTCTGGAAGTTTCTCCAAGTAAATCTGCATCTCTAATTTTTTCAAAGAAACCTGCATATGTGGAACCCTACATTCCATTAAAATATAACAATCAAATTATCCCTTTTGTCAAATTATTCAAGTATCTGGGAATAACGCTAGACACACGTCTCTCGTTCATCCCACACTTCAATGATTTAGTGCAGAGATGTACGCGACGAATTAATATAATGAAGTCATTGGCTGGTCGAGAGTGGGGCGCGGATCGTGCCACTCTCCTCCAACTATATACTTCCCTGATACGTCCAGTACTGGACTATAACGCATTCTTATTTGATGACATATGTTCCAAACAAATTAAAAAGTTGCAAACTGTCCAAAACACTGCCTTGCGCATCGTGACTGGAGCCTGCCGCACCACCAACACCACAAACTTACACATCGACACAAACATTCCCACACTCTGCCGCCGACGCAAATACACATTACTTAGATTCTACGCCAGAGCAAGTTCACACCCCACACGCCCAACATTCCACATCTTAAATCACCCCGCACCCACTAGACGACAAACACTACTACAAAAACGACATCCGCTTATCAGTCACAGAATCAGACAAACACTCACACTATTCAACATCGCTCACATCACCACAATGCCAACACCACCACTCACATCTCACTGGCTCGACACAACACCAGACACACACCGCCTCTTCACACACAACAAAAACACAGTCACCGCAGCAGAGACACTCACACTCTTCCACGAACACAAAGCACAACACAACACATACACATACATATACACAGACGGTTCACGGGGCGAAGGCCGAACCGGTGGTGCATTCTACACAAACACAGTTAGCAATAACTTTAGACTTCCCGACATAAATAGCGTATACACAGCGGAATTGTCAGCCATTTTATTAGCATTAATATATGTCAGAAAAGAAAAACTTAAGGAAGTAGTCATTTGCACAGACTCGTCCGCCTCGCTCACGGCCATTTCCTCGATTAGTGACTGTAGAAACCCGATAGTATTTAAAATCAGACAACTAATCAAGTATTTAAACAGTAAAAACAATAGTATTAAATTCCTCTGGATCCCTGGACACGCCGGTATCCCGGGAAACGAAGAAGCCGACAGACTTGCGAAATTGAGCCTAGAATTACTTTCAGTAAACCAACTTCCAAGCCCAGTATCAGACGTTTTAAATTATATCAATTCTCAACTTAGCATACTGCGCCAAAGCGATTGGGATGCCGCTCCGCATTTTCATCTTTATCCAATTAAGCCAAAAGTCCAACATTTTATATCTAGTCAACAGAATTGTAGAGAGAAGGAGGTAATATTGGCACGACTCCGTCTCGGTCATACAAAAATTACTCATTATTATATTATGGAGAATCTCCCGCCACCAAATTGTCAACATTGCCCAGGTTATCCGCGCTACACAATCAAACACTTACTTATTACTTGCCCAGTACACAACGATAAACGACAGAACATTATTAATTACACACAACAAAACCGCATCACATTAAATCTTCAAACACTGTTAGGTGATAATTATCCTGAACTGATAGGTCTCCTCTTAGATTATCTCTACCAAACACGTTTAGCTAAACAAATATAACAGGGGTTTTTGACCCTGCGCATTTCTGGCCCACCGCGCAGGTTTTTTCCCATTTGCGATAGACGCTGGGTTTTTTATTATTCAGGACTTTTCGCCCAGCTAAATACACCCCACAACCAGGTCTCGCCGAGGCGCCGGAGCCAGGGAGACTGGCAACAGTCTCCCGTTGTTGCAATGACGGCACCCCCACGGCTCCATCAACACTGACACTGTTCCAAACTGCACAATAATACACTGTATTATTCTATTCCCAGGTCCAGGCAGGTGGTCGCAGGCATCACCTAACACTTGCTATGACACCCCCACACCTTCATTGCTTGGTCCCTGGTCAGTGCAGGGGCCGGTAGTGCGATTAGGCTCTCGCTCACGGCATCGCACTGACCAACAGACGCTATCACACACACACACACACACCCGAGGTGTTCAATACCTGAGATAGAGGCCAGCTCGTACAACATGACTCCGCGCACGCTTGAGGACCGTGTCGCGGCAGTTGTAGCATACTCGGAGCACCCACACTACCACACTGGATCAGATTTGTCACACCAGATCTGATCTGGAGTGTGCTCCAGGCACCACGACATAACTCGCTGCACACGGTTCCCGGGAGTGTATATTCTTTTGGGCGGGGAATTGCACCCCCGCGGGACCGGCCGCGGCGAGTTATGTTGAGCACACTCCGAGCACTCACACAACCAGACCAGACCGACCTAGGACCTGTCACCAGCTGGGTGTGTATGTAATACAAATATGTATGTATGTGTGTCTCGTGTTTTACTTATTTCTCACCTTGAACGAAATACTTCACGTAATGTTAGATATTATATTTACTTTGAACAAATAATTTTTCCGGGTACAAATAAACCGGTTAACGTAATTAGTAACGTAAAATAGCTGCCCTAGTCCCTAGTTTGCTCCGGGTCACATAAACCGGTTAACGTAGTTTTTTGCCTGGCAAATTGCCAGAGGTCATTGCCCCTCCCAGGAAAATGGCTATAGGCCGTTCCGGGGGGAAAAAAAGAAAAAAAAGAGCTGTTGCACATCCTTTCATCGACATCGGACCTACGGACGCCTTCTAGCCAGCCTTCTCCAGCTCTCCACCGCTTCCGGGTGCGGGACCCTGTCCACGTGCATGTGGCAGGGTCGTTAGACCCTTAGATAGGTAGCCTTTATATATTTTTAAGTAGGTAACGTAATTTCCACAATTTGCAAGGTAGAAAACCCGCTTCATTCTTTAGATTAATTGCAGCTGGCAACACGTTCTGCCGTGTGTGCCACATTAACGTAACTTAGTTATTCATTAAACTTTCCCCTCCCTCCTCCGGTCATGGCGACCTATCCGCCCCTCCGTCCCCTCATGGCGACTTCCCCGCCCCTCCGTCCCCTCATGGCGACCCCCCCGCCCGACCCCCTTCAGGAGTCTCTCCCCTCCCGTCCCGGCGCGGCCACCCCCCGGCTTCCTTCAGAAGCCACCCGACCCCCTTCAGGGGTCTGCCCCCCGGACGGTCCTCCTGGACCCCCCGGCTCCCCTCAGGAGCCTCGCCTGGACCGACCCGGTGCTTGGCTCCCCCCCCCCCAACACCTCGCCACCCGACGGGCCTGCTCTCCTCCTCATTCAGAGGAAGGACGGTGTGACCATGAGGCACTCCAACCCGTTCGCGGTGCGCCGCCAACTGGTCGCCCTCTGCGGAGAGGTGGCCAGCGCGCGCTCCATCCGTTCCGGCGCTCTGCTGGTTCAGACCCTGTCTGGCCAGCAGACTGCCACCCTCCTAGCCATCCCGTCTTTCATGGACAAGGCTTGTGAGGTGACGGCCCCCGACCACATGAATTCCTGCCAGGGATTCATCCTGTGCCCCGAAGTCAGCAATCTGACTGAGACCGTGCTCCTCCAGGAGCTAGTGACTCAGGGGGGTGACAGAAGTGGTCCGGATGCGGTCTAAGCGACCAGGCCCCAACCCCATGGTCCGGCTGCGTTTCCGGGGCTTACAGCTCCCGGAACGCATCTACTGTGGCTACATAGTAGTCACAGTCAAGGAGTGGACCCAAGGGCCACTGCAGTGCAGAGCCTGCTGGCGGTTTGGCCACCACCAGCGTCAGTGCCACGCCCGCCAGTCCATCTGCGGGAAGTGCGCCGAGACGCACGACACAGCCCAATGTGTCGGTGGCGACACCGCAGCTACTCGCTGCGTGTCGTGCGGGGCCGCCCACCCCGCATGGTCCCGTGACTGCCCTGCCCGAGCGATAGCAGCCGAGCAGACCCGGGCCCGCAAGGCGGTCCCTCCACCCCACCTCCCATCCCAGCGCTGGCCCCCAGCGTCTGGCCCCCGCTGCCCCCATCCCACCGAACCCCACCCGTGCCCCCCCCGTCGGACCTCAAGTGGGTCCACCCCACCGGTGCCACCGCCTGCCCCGTTACAGCGGCGGCAGTGCACACCCCCACCGACGGCAGAGCAGACCGAGTCCCTCCTGTCCCTTCTGGACTCTAGCATCGCCGAGTCCCTTCTGGCCTCTGGCAGTGCCCCAGCGGCACCCACTCCCACCCCCGCCGAATCTCTGGCGGAGTCCCCGCTCGAGTCCTCTGAGTCCTCTGAGTCCTCTGACGCCTCTATGATCAGAGCCGTCACCCGCCAACTCCCAAACTCCCACCCTCCTCCTCTCTCTGAAGACAGGCAGTCCCTCACCCTCTCCCTGCCATCCCTCCCCTCCCCCACCCTCCTTCCCAGCTCCCTCGTAGCCCCTCCCCCCCAGCCCCTCTGAAAGTAACCGCTACCGCCGCAATTTGAGACGGTTCAACAAGAAACAATAAATCACCTCCAACAAATACTTCATTCAGTTGTTTCTGACTAACCGTTAAATTGTGCTGCTGCTGACGTGGGAGTTGCTTGTTGGCTGCCGGTGTCTTGTTTCGGGGCCCCCTGCTGGATCTCGGCCGCGCGGCGAATGGCCGGCGCTGTTCGTGACGTGGCTGATTTGGCGGGGGATTTCTGAGATGGGACGCCGATGGTAGATGAGCGGTTTTGCGTTGGCGGCGGCATGATTCCCTGTCAAATTGGTCGCTAAATCAGGTTGCTGCCGACGTGGGGTTGCGTGTTGGCTGCCGGTGTCTTGTTGCGGGGGCCCCCTGCTGGATTGGTAGCGCGGCGAATGGTTATGGCTTGGCTGTTCGTTGCGTGGCTGATTTGGCGGGGGATTTCTGCGATGGGACGCCGATGGTTGATGTGTGGTTTTGCGTTGGCGGCGGCATGATTCCCTGCCAAACCAGTCAGAAATAACTTCCTGACTAACTGTCAAATCAGGTTGCTGCTGACGCGGGAGTTGCGTGTTGGCTGCCGGTGTCTTGTTGCGGGGGCCCCCTGCTGGATCGGTAGCGCGGCGAATGGTTTTGAGCGAGGCTGTTCGTTGCGTGGCTGATTTGGCGGGGGATTTCCGCGATGGGACGCCGGTGGTTGATGGGCGGTTTTGCGTTGGCGGCGGCATGATTCCCTGCCAAACCAGTCAGAAATAACTTCCTGACTAACTGTCAAATCAGGTTGCTGCTGACGCGGGAGTTGCGTGTTGGCTGCCGGTGTCTTGTTGCGGGGGCCCCCTGCTGGATTGGTAGCGCGGCGAATGGTTTTGAGCGAGGCTGTTCGTTGCGTGGCTGATTTGGCGGGGGATTTCCGCGATGGGACGCCGATGGTTGATGGGCGGTTTTGCGTTGGCGGCGGCATGTTTCCCTGACAATCGGTCGCCCAACGAAAGGTTCCATTGGAATTCGTTGTTCATTTCTTAACGTAACGCTCCTCCCAACCCTCCTCAAATCATGTTGATGCCGACGTGGGGCTGCGTGTTGGCTGCCGGTGTCTTGTTGCGGGGGCCCCCTGCTGGATCTCGGCCGCGCGGCGAATGGTTTAGTGTTTGGCTGTTCGTGACGTGGCTGATTTGGCGGGGGATTTCTGCGATGGGACGCCGATGGTAGATGAGCGGTTTTGCGTTGGCGGCGGCATGATTCCCTGTCAAATTGGTCGCTAAATCAGGTTGCTGCCGACGTGGGGTTGCGTGTTGGCTGCCGGTGTCTTGTTGCGGGGGCCCCCTGCTGGATTGGCAGCGCGGCGAATGGTTTAGTGTTTGGCTGTTCGTTGCGTGGCTGATTTGGCGGGGGATTTCTGCGATGGGACGCCGATGGTTAATGAGCGGTTTTGCGTTGGCGGCGGAATGATTCCCTGCCAATTGGTCGCCCAACGAAAGGTCCCATTGGAATTCGTTGTTCATTTCTTAACGTAACGCTCCTCCCAACCCTCCTCAAATCATGTTAATGCCGACGTGGGGCCGCGTGTTGGCTGCCGGTGTCTTGTTGCGGGGCCCCCCTGCTGGATCGGTAGCGCGGCGAATGGTTCTGTGCGGGGCTGTTCCGGCGAATGGTTCTGTGCGGGGCTGTTCGTGGCGTGGCTGATTTGGCGGGGGGCTCCTGCGATGGGGCGCCGATGGTTGATGAGCGGTTTTGCGTTGGCGGCGGATTAATGCTGAGCTGAGTATTTTCTCTGCTTGGCCTATTAATAAACCTACTGTTTGATTTTTTTACCAATTCGAAACTCCTTAACAAACTGTAGTCGGTGATCGGGACGTCACCGCCCCCCTCCCCAACGGATCACCGGCGTGCGGCCGCGCCACTGCGTTCCCGCCACCGCCCTCCCGGCGCTTTTTCCAATTGGTGACGATCAAACCAACCAAACCATCGGTGATCGTGACGTCACCATGCGGCCGCGCCACCGCCAAACCATCGGTGACCGTGACGGCACCGTGCGGCCGCGCCACCGCGGTCCCGCCACCGCCCTCCCGGCTCAATTTTCCAACTATCTGTGACTATCTGAATTGTATAAGTATACGCCACGGTATCCATATATATATATATATATATGGAAAAATAGGTCCCCTCTTAGATTATTTCTACCAAACACGTTTAGCTAAACAAATATAACAGGGGTTTTTACCCTGCGCATTTCTGGCCCACCGCGCAGGTTTTTCCCCTTTGCCTTAGACGCTGGGTTTTTTATTATTCAGGACTTTTCGCCCGGCTAAACACACCCCACAACCAGGTCTCGCCGAGGCGCCGGAGCTAGGGAGACTGGCAACAGTCTCCCGCTGTTGCAATGACGGCACCCCACGGCTCCATCAACTCTGACACTGTACAAGTATTCTGCTCTGTGTGTGTATGAAATATATTGTGTATGTATGTGTCTCGTGTTTTATTTTAACTTTGACTTTGAACGAAATACTTAACGTAAGATAGACTTTAGATTTACTGTGAACAATTCACTTAACATAAAATAGCTACCCTATTCCCTTTCTTGCTCGGGCTCCCATAAACCGACTAACGTAACTCTTTGCCTGGCAAATTGCCAGAAGTACTTTCCCCAAACCCGGGATATGGCTATAGGCCGGTCCGGGTAAAAAAAGAAAAAAGGAAGAAAAAAAAGCTGTTGCGATGGGACGCCGATTTGCGGTTTTGCGTTGGCGGCGGCATGATCCCCTGCCAAACCAGTCAAAAATAACTTTCTGACTAACTGTTAAATCATGTTGCTGCTGACGTGGGAGTTGCGTGTTGGCTGCCGGTGTCTTGTTGCGGGGGCCCCCTGCTGGATCTCGGCTGCGCGGCGAAATTCGTTGCGTGGCTGATTTGGCGGGGGATTTCTGCGATGGGACGCCGATGGTAGATGTGCGGTTTTGCGCTGGCGGCGGCATGATTCCCTGCCAAACCAGTCAAAAATAACTTTCTGAATAACTGTTAAATCATGTTGCTGCTGACGTGGGAGTTGCGTGTTGGCTGCCAGTGTCTTGTTGCGGGGGCCCCCTGCTGGATCTCGGCCGCGCGGCGAAGGGTTCTATTCGTTGCGTGGCTGATTTGGCGGGGGATTTCTGCGATGGGACGCCGATGGCAGATGTGCGGTTTTGCGTTGGCGGCGGCATGATTCCCTGCCAAATCAGTCGCGCAACGAAAGGTTCCATTGGAATTCGTTGTTCATTTCTTAACGTAATGCTCCTCCCCTCCTCTCCCCTCAAGAGGAGGGGAGGAGACTCAAGACTCAACCCTCCTCTCCCCTCTGCTCCGCTCTTGCCAAAGCCGAGTAGTTTAACACCCGCCCCTGATAACAGATGCCGATGCTGCGCTGCGGTGCGGTGGCCGCTGCGCTGCGGTGCGGTGCTCACTCCACTGCGCTGCGGTGTGGTGTCCGCTGCGCTGCGGTGCAGTATGTTAAATCATGTTGCTGCCGACGTGGGGTTGCGCGTTGGCTGCTGGTGTCTTGTTGCGGGGGCCCCCTGCTGGATCTCGGCCGCGCGGCGAGGGTTTCTGGGCGTGGCTGTTCGTGACGTGGCTGATTTGGCGGGGGATTTCTGCGATGGGACGCCGATGGCTGATGAGCGGTTTTGCGTTGGCGGCGGTTTGATGAACACCCGCCCCTGATCACAGATGCCGATGCCGCGCTGCGGTGCGGTGGCCGCTGCGCTGCGGAGCGGTGCCCTATCCACTGCGCTGCGGTGCGGTGTCCACTGCGCTGCGGTGCAGTATCCACCCCGTCAAACTTTTTTACACTGTTAGGTGATAGTTATCTTGTATTGATAGGTCCCCTCTTAGATTATCTCTACCAAACACGTTTAGCTAAACAAATATAACAGGGTTTTTTTGCCTTGCGCATTTTTGGCCCACCGCGCAGGTTTTTCCCCTTTGCTATAGACGCTGGGTTTTTTATTATTCAGGACTTTTCGCCCAGCTAAACACACCCCACAACCAGGTCTCGCCGAGGCGCCGGAGCCAGGGAGACTGGCAACAGTCTCCCGTTGTTGCAATGACGGCACCCCCACGGCTCCATCAACTCTGACACTGTACAAGTATTATTCCCAGGCCCAGGCAGGTGGTCCAATGACCAGACCGACCTAGGGCCTGTCACCAGCTCTGGGTGTGTATGTAATACAAATATGTATGTATGTGTGTCTCGTGTTTTACTTATTTTTGACCTGGAACGAAATACTGAACGTAATGCTAGATATTATATTTGACCTTGAACGAAATACTTAACGTAATGTTAGATATTATATTTACTTTGAACAAATATTTTTTCCGGGTACAAATAAACCGGTTAACGTAATTAGTAACGTAAAATAGCTGCCCTAGTCCCTAGTTTGCTCCGGGTCACATAAACCGGTTAACGTAGTTTTTGCCTGGCAAATTGCCAGAGGTCATTGCCCCTCCCCGGAAAATGGCTATAGGCCGTTCCGGGAGAAAATAAAGAAAAAAAGAAGAAAAAAAAGAGCTGTTTTACTAATGTTGAACAGGGCCAAGCATAACAATCAGATTATCAAATATTACGAAAAAATATACCACACCGAGCCTCTGCTTGGGTCAGGTTAGGTGAGGTTAGGTCGGGTCAGATAAAGTTAGGTTAGGTCAGGGATCAGGTCAGATCAGGTAAGATAAGAAATGTTAGGTTAAGTCAGAAAGTTTAGTCAGAATTTCCTATCCGATACATCCTCGAACATTTGCAAAAATGCAAGGGAATGACTGTGAACCTGAAATGATTGCAAAATGAATTATAATATAATATGTTTAAAGCAGGATTTATTCAAAGCCCAACCGTGTCCATTGTGCGTCACTCATCCCTACTTACCCATTTCCGAGTGTCTTGATACAATACAAAGTGGTGGAACGTAACGAAGCCCATAAATGATGTTTTTTCTCCCTGATATGGTGACCTGTGCTTTTAAAACGCATTACATAAAGACATAAATTTGCAGTACAACAAAGAGCCTCATGGGCCCGTCCTGGGTTGTACGGCACACATGGACGTGAACGGCACACATGTGACAACGGACATGAACGGCCACATACATTGCCTCGCAGGGCACCATATCATGTAATACACACTAACCATTTTCAGAATTTAACATCCAGTACATATACATCGTTAACATATACATCGTCCTGCACACACGAACTTCAGAATTTAGCAATCTACATTCACAAGACCTTCAATCCATACAAACGTTGTAATTACACTAGTCCCACACATACACAATCTTCCTTCTCAAAATAATCCCTTTCTTGTAAGCAACCTATTTCAATTAGTTATGTTCTTATGTATATTCACATATGTGTATCACTATAACTAAGACTAATCCCAGGAATATTTATAAACAATACCCTTTCCCGCAAAATATTTGTAGAGCCCAGCTTTGAAAGAAACTAATGTGGCTGCACTGATTACATCACCTGGTAAATTGTTCCAATGGCTCACAGCCCTTCTACTGAAAAACGACTGTCTCAATCTAGTCCTGCTTTGTTTAACAATAAGTTTATACTGATGGCATCGCCCTCTTTTCTCTCTATCAAAATCAAACAAGTTCTTTAAATACCCAATCTGTTGACCATTTACAAACTTAAAAACTTCAATGAGATCCCTCCTCAATCTTCTGTATTTAAGTGAGAACATATCCAATGTTTTAAGCCTATCCTCATATTCTAAATTACTAATAACGTTAACCATTTTCGTTGCCCGTTTGTGTACCCTTTCTAGTAACCAACAATCTTTCTCATACGTTGGAGACCAAGCTTGAACACAGTACTCTAAATGTGGTCTAACAAATGCACAATACAGTTTAGTTATCACCTCAGCACTTTTATAAGAAACATTCCTGTAAATGGCACCAAGCATCCTTAGCGCCTGTTTTCTAGCTTCGGTTACCTGGTCAGATGCAGACAGCTTACTGTTAACTATTACCCCTAGGTCCCTTTCCATTACCGTCTGTGACATCTCCTGTCTCCCCATTTTGTACGAAGTTCTTCTTTTTACTCGGCCTTCATGCATAACTTTACATTTGTTAATATTAAATTCCATTTGCCATGTTTCTGACCATTCAACCAACCTATCCAGATCCGACTGGAAAAGATCCTGGTCGTTATCTCTCCTAATAACCCTGAAAACTTTCAGATCGTCAGCAAATTTTAACACTTTACTGTCTACACCATTCTCGATTGTATTAATGAATATTAAAAATAACAATGGGCCTAAAACTGAGTCTTGAGGCACCCCACTACGCACATCTCTCCATTCAGATTTGACCCCATTTAGTAAAACTCTTTGCCGCCGTCCTGAGAGCCAAAACTCGATCCAATCAAGCGCCTTGCCGCTTATTCCGTGGCTTTTCAGTTGTAATCCTAATCTTTTATGGGGAACCTTATCGAAGGCTTTACTAAAATCAAGATACGCTACATCAAGCTGTTCACCCCTATCAAAACTATCGGTTGCCACATCCAAAAACTGCAGAAGGTTGGTCAAGCACGAATAACCCTTCCTGAAGCCATGCTGATTTTCCCTAATGATTTTATATTCATCCAAATATTCTACTATTTTATCTTTAATGATTGATTCCAGTACTTTGCAAACTAAGGAGGTAAGACTGACAGGTCTATAATTTTCTACCTTACTTTTATCTCCCTTTTTAAATATAGGAACTACGTTTGCACTCTTCCAGTCAAGTGGAATATTTGTTTCTTTTAGTGATCTGGAAAATATTATAGCCAATGGAACAGATATCTCTCTTCCACATTCTTTTAAAACCCTTGCATATATAGTATCTGGTCCCTCCGCCTTATTAGGTTTTATCTTTTCAAAATATGCACTAACTAAATCACTACTCAGTTGGTCTGGCGCGGCGCCCGGGTGCGCACGCGGCCGCGGCTCTCCGCTCTCGCCTGTCCACCGCGCGACCCCGCGCTTGTTAATCCCCGAGTGGTAGCCGGGTGGTGTGCAGTGACGTTTGGTGCTGATAGCGTTGACAGTGCTGTGAGCTGAGAGGTGATGCACACTCTCGCAGCCCTATTTTGAGATAGCTCCAGTGATAGTGATAGTTGTCCAGTGATACTGCAAGAATCATCTACCATCTACCAAGTGACTCAGTGAACAGCGGCCTCGTTGTGCGCAGTCTTGAACTGTCTCCACCGTGACGGTCACCCAGGTGCGTCACGATACTGTGAGTGACCCCTCGTGACGGTCAACCAGGCGTGTCACGATACTGTGAGTGACCCCTCATCTAGCGTCAACGGCAGGAGCTGCCATCCCAAGCCATCAATCCAACGTCATCTTCAAGTGCCAAGGCCCCCTTGACTGAGCGACCCAGCCAACGCGATACCCGCACTACAAGACGAGACCATGCCACCAGCTCAACAACGACCGCACCGTGCCGCCGGTCCGCTCTTCGCACTCATTTACGCCATCATTCTAGTGCAGTCTGCCTGCACGCTGCTGCAGGCTGTCCGGCCTGCGGTCGGCCCGTGGCCGCGCTCCACGTGGCCCCGGCCCCTGCCGGCCTCACGCCCTCGCGCCCGGGGCGGTGACATGACCCAGCTGGCGGACGCTGACTGGCCGCGTTCCGCTGCCTCCCCTCGCCGCCGCCTGGGCACGCTGACCGGACGGAACCGCCCGGCGAGCGCGGGAGCGGCTGACCGCGGACCCCAACCGGCAGGTGACCGGCCGGCCGACAGTGGGGCGACCAGCGACCGGCGACCCCGGCGAGGCTGCAGGGGCGGCGGCAGGCGCCGTGGTAGCCGGGGTGGAGTCAACTGGCGCAGACACGGTGACATAGGCCCTGAACACTTCATCATAGGGCAAATAAATGTGCAGTCGCTCAAGCCTAAGTTGCCTGACTTACGTCACGATCTCCATCACGTGTTCGATTTCGATGTGTTGTCCGTCTGTGAGACTTGGCTAACTCCCAGCACGCCAGATCGTCTGCTAACTGTTCCTGGCTACGCCATTGTTAGAAGCGACCGCCCCACCAAGAAGGGTTTAGCTAAAGGTCATGGTGGCGTAGCGCTGCTGATCCGTGATACGTGTGACTACGAGGTGATCAAGACACCGAACACGGGCATAGATGGCTCAAAACTCGAGATCGCATAGGTAGCCGTTAGCGCAGGAAAACGGCAGATGTATCTGATTGGCTCTGCCTACCGCGTGCCGAACAACACCAACCGACAGCTCACGGCGGACTTGGACGACCTCGAGGGCCAGCTGCAGCATCTGATTGCTAGTTATCCCGGCTATAGTGTCATTCTGACCGGGGACTTAAACTGCTGCCTGTTAAAACCTGGTCGCGATAACCCAGGTCAAGTACTGCGACGCATGCTCTCCACCTATGGTTTACATATTTGTAACAACTCGCGCCCGACCTACCGACCTGCTCATAGCTTACTCGATATTATAGCTGTGTCATGTCCTGACAGTGTGCAGCGCAGCGGTGTGACCCAGTGCCACTACGGCGGCCCGCATGATTTTACTCGCGTGGCCCTGCGGCCCACTAATCAGGCACGTGGCCCAGGACACGTCGCACACCGTCGCGACATACGACGTGTGGACACTGACGATTTCAACCAGCGTCTCTTCCACGCAGATTGGACCGCAGTCATTATTGCCCCCACTACCACCGACAAGTGGTTGGCTCTACAGCAGACCTTCCTCCACATGCTAGACACCGTGGCGCCTGTCCGTCGCGTCCAGCTGCGTCAGACACGCGCCCCACCGGTTACCGCCAAGACTAGAGACTTGATAGCGCGCCGCCAGATAGCCCTGCGCCATCACCTGCCGGAATATCGTGACATCAACAGGCTCTGTCGCTCTGCCATCCGTAGTGACTGCCAGGCGCATTTCCAACGCGAGCTGACAAGGTCGAAACCACATGAACTGTGGCGAGTATTGCGTCCACTCATTGGCCAGAAACAAGCTCAACACAATATACACAATATTACCGCTGATGCTCTTAACAACTATTACGTTACCATTGGACCAACAACTGCTGCTAGTGTACCCACTCCGGCTCGGCCTGTGCCTGTTCGTCTGCCGCGAGTCACTACCGGTACCTTCCGTGTTAGTGCTGTCGATATGGACACGTTGTACTGCACGTTGTTGAGCATGAAGAGCTCCACATCGACCGGTACTGACGGTATTAGTGTCCGTATGATCCAGACATTTTTTGAGGGGCTCGGTCACGCACTCCTGACCGTCGTCAACTCGTGCCTGACGACAGGGGAGGTACCTGCCGAGTGGAAACACGCGCTGGTCACACCCATCCCTAAGGGCAAGGTCAGCACCAACCCTAAGGACACACGACCCATTTCAATTTTACCCGCGGCTATGAAAATAGTAGAGCGTGTAGTTCAGTGCCAGCTTGTTGACTACCTGGAGTCACACCACCTGCTGTCCGCCGCGCAGCACGGATATCGCCGGCGGCATTCCACTGAGACCGCTCTTAGTGTCATAACCGATAGAGTATTGAGAGCTATGGACTGTGGTGAAATATCGGTGCTTGTACTATGTGATTTATCTAAATGCTTTGATGTTGTGCCGCATGATTTGCTCCTTAAAAAGCTAGCTCTGTACGGTATAGACACTTTCTGGTTCTCCAACTACCTCGCCGACCACACGCAGCAGGTGCAGATACGTCGGCGAGACGGCAGTGCAACCCTGTCACGGACCAAGCCCAATACCATTGGAGTGTACCAGGGCGGCAGCCTCAGCTGCGTGCTGTTCATGTTGTTTGCCAATGATCTTAGCTTGTATGCGCCTGAGTCGGTAACCACTGTACAGTTTGCGGACGACACGCAAATCCTTATAACCGGCAAGAAACACGACATTCACCAGTTGATCCGTACCATGGAGGACACGCTAGAATTGATGTACCGTTGGTTCAGTACACATGGGATGAAGCTGAACGCTGACAAAACCCAGATGTTAGTGCTAGGAACTCCGGCTATGCTACGCACTATGCCCGAGGTTAGGATCCGTTTCTGTGGCGCAGACATCATTGAAAGTAAAGTGGTGAGGAACCTAGGACTCGAAATGGACCGCCATCTTAACTACCAGGCCCACATAGATCGGCTTACACAGCGATGTAACGGTGCCCTGATCGCACTGAGTCACGCCCGACATGTCATACCCCGATCCGCACTGAAGCCCATCGTGCAGTCGCTTGCGGTGTCGATTGTCCGCTACTGTATATCTGTATATGGAACGTGTGGCGAGACCCAGCTTCACCGAGTGCAGAAGATTCTGAATTTTTGTGCTCGTGTTGTATGCGGTAGGCGCAAACGTGAGCATGTGACGGATGCGTTCCGTGACCTCAGGTGGTTCGATGCCAGAGAACTCGTTAGGTACCATCGATTGTGTGCTGTACATGACGTGATGACAGACCAGCCAGAGGCTTTAATGGCTACCTTTGGACTGGCTGCCAACCAGAAACACGACCACAATACCAGACGAGCTGGTGATATCACACTGCCGCGTATTAGAACTGAAGCCGGACGACGCAGGCTGTGTTACGGTGCTGTGCAGGATTACAACCAACTACCAATTGCGACCCACCACGCTGGATTCCGGCAGCGCCTGTGCGAGTATATTCTGCGTCAGACGTAGACTGAGCTGCCCAACGCGATATGCGCTATTTTAACATTATCTCTTTGCTTATGGCTTGAAGCGTGTTTCTGGCCGGCTGGCACTCGGGTGATTATAGTGTATCCATTATATGTTTTAGTGTACTGACTCGCAAAGGTGAAAAGCCATGCATGTTGTGGACCCATTGTTTAATACACTATCTATCTATCTATCTATCTATCTACTTATATTGCCCAGATCTCCCAAAGTATCCTCCGTTACTGGCGGAGGATAAAGTAATGCGATACCACTTTGGTCTTCGATTGTAAAAACGGAACTGAACTGATTACTGAACAATTCCACCATTTCGTTATCTTTACTTACCAACATATCATTTACTTTAAGTGGACCAATACTTTTTGAAACGTTATTCATTTTGTAAAAACTAAAAAATCTCTTGCTGTCGGCAATGCAGTTCTTTGCCAAGTCTATTTCCTTTGCTCTTTTTGCTGCCCTGACTCTTCTCTTTACCTCGTCCCTACTTTTTTGGTAACTTCTCTTATTTGACTCAATTGGTGATCCCTTCATTTTCTTAAATGCAGCTCTTTTCGTTTGTATGGCATTTCTAACTTCTGGTGTAAGCCAGGGAGGTCTATAGTTTTTTCTACTACGTTTATACTTAAATGGTATGTGTCTACTCTGAACTGCTTTCAATATAGTCTTAAAAGAATTCCAGGATTCACATGTATCTAATCTTTCAAACTCACTGTTCCAATCGATCTGGGCAAGTTCATTTCTCAATTTGTCAAAGTCTGCTTGATTAAAATTTGGAACCAGAAGGAGATTATCTTTGAGCTTAACATTAGATGAGATATTAAAGTTTACTATACTATGATCGCTTTTACCGAGTCCCTCACCGATGGTTACATCACTCACTAGTTCTCTGTTGTCAGAGAAGACTAGGTCAAGAATTGAACATAATCTAGTTGGTTCAGTGACAAACTGATGCATAAAAAGTTCCTCTTCAAAAAGTTGCCTAAACATCATACACTCGTTGGTCTCTACCCTGCCTTCATACCCTCGTAAATTGAAATCCCCCATAATCAGACAATGTGTTTTAAAATTATTACGAATTTCCTCGCAGATCACTCGGTCTGCTTCAACTTGAGGCATTCTCAAAAGATTACCTGGTCTGTAGAATGTTCCTATTCTTAAGTTATCCCTATTACCTGCACCAATTTTAACGTCTATCCAAATTGATTCTACGTCCTTCGCTTTTAATGGATCATCAACCCTCGTAGCAACGTATAAACTGTTGACGTATACAAATACCCCGCCACCCTGCCGTGATTTCCTGCAGTACGAAAACATGCTGTAACCTTGTAGTTCGAAGTCCTGTAGCCTATCATCACAAAATTCCTCACTAACCCATGTTTCTGTTACACAAATAATATCCGGTTTTTGAATACCAACATAGCATCTGAACTCATCAAATTTTGATCTAATGCTCTGTGCATTTAACATTATACATCCAATATTACATGTAGGTATCTCTCTACCACTGCTACTACTGCTACAGGTATGATAACTTTGATGCGTCCCCTTATCAGTTGAACCTTCACCATTGCCTACTTCTCGATGCCCTTTTACCTGTGTCTTCTGACCCCCCTCCCAACTAGTTTCCCGGAATCACCCTTGCGTATGCAGCCCCCAGTACTGTCGCCCCCTCATCCGATAAATGCAAACCATCCCTCATGTAGTACACGTCGCTGCCATAAAACTTATCCCACAGGTTGACAAACTCAAACCCCATAGCCGAGCATAGTTTACTCACAGAGTGGTTTGCTGACAGGGCTCTGGAGTACCACTCCGTGCCGACTGCAACTCGAGGGAGGATGCCAGTGATGACGATAGTCTTCCTAGCCTCCTTCAGCGTCTGCAGCAGTTGCCTATATTCCTGTACAAGCTTAACGCTGCGCCTCGGTCCAACGTCATTAACCCCCACTTGTACGATGATCGTTTCGGGATCGCACGCACGTAGTTCGTCCTGGATAATAGGGCCAAGTTCGGACACTTTTACTCCTGGTTTGACGGCACACCTGTCCTCCCTCCCACAAAACACTCTCCCAAGGGGCCTCACCCGCGAATCACCGATCATCAAATATCTAATCTTCTCCTTCTCAGGTTCCTCGGCAGGCTCCAGGACACTGAACCTGTTCGATAGGGCAACACAATGCTCCTGCTCCCCGGGAATGCGATGCCTCTTGCTACCCTGGATGTGCTGTCTATTCTTATCCTGTACAGTTATCCAACCATCTCTATTTTCTTCTATCTTCTCTTCTTTCTTCTTCTCTATCTTCTCTTCTATCAGCTTTGCTATCGTCTCCCCAAGCTGCTCTCTACTCTGCTCTTCTATCTTCTCTCCTATCGTTTCTACTATGCTCCTTCCATGTTCTCTTCCCTTCTTCCCTCTTCCCTTCTCCATCTTCCCTTTCATCATACTTTTTAATTTCTCTTCTATCTTGTCTTCTATCATCACTCCGATGATCTCGTCTATCTTTTCTACAAAGGCACTATGTCGCTGTACCGTGACGTGACGTCGGTACCGTGACGTGGCTGCAACAATTTGCTACAGACATCGGAAATATCACTGCTGTCAGCTCAGGACCTGGCCAATTTCCTGCAGTTGTTTACATCCGCTAGGTCATGTCAACCTGGCTTGACGAGAAGCATCGCATGCCACAATACTGTGAATTCTTATGCTTACACTGCTGCAGACACAGAGCTTGAGCAGGCATGCTATTCTGTGTAAACAACGCGCTGATCATCCAATTGATTCAGTGTGACCGTGTGACATGTTCGCGTCTTTTGACACTAATATTATCAAACGACTACCTGTATCTGTGACCGAATACCGAATAGGAAGAAATATGATAGCTTAATACTTGCATACCATTTTATAATTTATATTCAATGTTCATTAATCTTGCCATGTATCTTGTTGTGTGTGAGTTATGCCTGATGATGCTCATCGTATGAGGGAAACATCGCAAATAAACATTGGTGATTGATTAGCAAGTCTCTCAGATGAAGGAAGAAAGGTGGTTCGAAGTCTAGAAACTACAAAGAAGAAGATAATAAATGCTCAATTTGCTGTCACATTCAACCAAACCTGCATTACTGAAGATCTGCTCCCACTCTTTACGAATATTCGTCTATATGATCGAGCAGTGCAGCGCAGCGAGCTAACACTAGAGTTAAGGAAGAAGTTAATCGATAAAGAAATAGGGAGGAAGAAGCAGCTACTACGTGAGCTTTACGTAGATTACTCAGAGGCCTTTGCGAAATTTAACAACCTTGATCTCGCGGATGATGTACACGCTAATGTGCAAGCTGCTCTCAAGAATTTGGCAACCGCGCATAATGAGGTTGTACGCACGAGAGTCCAACGTAAACTGGCGAAGCTCTATGGCGGCAAGATTGTAGTTCCTGAGAGCAAAGATTGCTTCATTAATTTGTCAGATTACGAACTGACGGGCGATGAAAAAGAGCTGCTAAACCTTGGGGTAAACTGTCATCATTTTCCTATAGCGTCTCGCAAAAAGAAAAAGGCCCAACTAGAATTGCTCTACCAGCAGATCTGTCAATTAGCAAGCAACGGAATATATAGATATCCGTAAATGCTGACATATAGAAGAACAGCTACAAGCAGAGAGCACCAAGTTGAGAGGCACCCGGCGCTCCAACCTGATTTCGCCTATGACCCCGTCAAGCAGCCAGAGGCCTTCAAGATAACCAGAATATTATTGTACGGCTTGCGGACAAAGCCTCAATTTGTGTAATTCTTAACAAAGATGAATACTTCACTAAGGTACGTGCCATCCTTAATGATGAAACAAAGTTCAAACCTTTGCGGCGTAACCCCACTGATGATCAGAAAAAGCACCTAAACTCACTCATAGATGACGCCAATGAAATTATAGATGTAGCTGGTGGTTGTAACAAGTTTGAAAAGATTATTGGGGATTTTCGTCCCGGCGACTTCTACGGGAACGTTAAAACTCACAAGGATGGTAACCCCTTAAGGCCGATTATTTCTCAAATACCGACACCATCCTACCAACTCGTAAAAAGGCTCAATCCCCTGATAGCACCCTACATACCAACAAAGTATTCGCTGAAATCCACTGATGAATTCATTGAAATATTCAGTCAGGGAACGAAAGGGCTTGCTGGCATCACTCGACGCCGTAAGTCTGTTCACCAATGTGCCGATTGATGAAACAATTGGTATCATCATTGATTATGTATACCATCACCCTAGCCTCCCACCACTGGCGATTCCCAGTGGCCTCCTCAGAGAGATGCTGGACACATGCACTCGGGAAGCTCCCTTTCGATCGCCAGAAGGTTGACTTTACCTCCAGGTAGATGGCATAGCAATGGGGTCACGGTTAGGCGTACTCTTTGCTGACAGCTACATGCCATTCATCGAGTCCAAAGCACTTGACGGCATGACAGAGAAGCCGCACATCTACTGTAGGTACTTGGATGATATCTTTGTGGACACTAATGACGAGATGACACTCAGACATCTCAAACAGGAGCTAGAACGGCCTTCCGTACTTACGTTTACAACAGAGGTGGGGAAAACAGCACATTAGGGTTCTTGGACATTGACATCAGTGCCCCCAGTGGCCAGTTCAAAACGACGGTGTACCGAAAACCTACCAACACAGGACACTGCTTGAACGGTAAAAGTGAATGCCCAGACCGCTACAAAAAGAGCGTGGTAAGGGCTTACATTTACCGTGCAATTAAACACACGTCGTCATGGGAACTTGCCCACCAGGAGCTTGACAGAATCAGGCAGATACTTGCTAACAACAGCTACAGTCAGATAAATATAGATATCGAAATACAGCGTATCTTGGCGAAACACAACTGCCAGCTGGCGCAGACAACCGACACAGACACAGGCACCACGCTAAACTTGATGAAGACTGGCCAATTTAGCCCTGGTTATGTTTACGGTAATGTCAAAACACACAAAAATGGTAATCCGCTCAGACCGATTATTTCACAAGTGCCTACGGTCTCATACCAACTGGCTAAAACCTTGAATTCAATTATAGCACCTTATGTCCCAACTACGTACTCACTCAAATCGTCAGATAAGTTTATAGAAATTATGAAAGTAAAGCAAAGGCAAGGGACATTGGCATCGCTTGATGCGCAAAGCTTGTTTACCAATGTACCCATTGATGCTACCATTGAGATCATTATCAACTATGTATATCATCACCCGACCCTCCCTCGACTACCGTTCCCCAGTGGCCTACTTGTCGACATGCTGAGTGCCTGCACCAAAGAGGCACATTTCCGGTGCCCAGAAGGACGCTTGTATCTTCAAGTAGACGGGATAGCTATGGGATCACCGCTCGGGGTACTGTTCGCCGAAAGCTACATGTCGTACATAGAGACCAAGGCATTGGATAGCGTAAAGGAAAAGCCACACATATACTGCAGGTATTTAGATGACATCTTTGTGGATGTAAAAGCTGAGGCAGTTCTGCTTGACCTTAAGGAGGCACTAGAGCACCACTTTGTTCTCAATTTCACCACAGAGATAGGTGTCTCAAACAAACTAGCGTTCCTTGACGTCAGCATCAGTGCGCCATCCGAGCAGTTCAGCACTACGGTGTACCGGAAGGCGACCAACACGGGACACTGTCTCAATGGTAGAAGTGAAGGTCCTGATCGCTATAAAACCAGCGTGATTAGGGCATACATTTACCGCGCGATCAAACACTCATCAACATGGCAGCTCGTCCATCAGGAGCTACAGAGGATTCGCCAGATATTAGCTAACAACAGCCACTGCCAGAACATCATTGATCACGAGATAGGGCGCATTCCTGCACAATACCACACACAACACAGCACTCTGAAACCACATGGTGAGAGCACTGGCCAGGATAGGTTATATGTCTTCTACGGAAATCAAATGAACCACTCCTACAAGACAGACGAGCGCATCTTGAGAGAGATCATTCATCGTAATTGTGAGCCGGCCCAGGAAGGTGACAGATGATGACAGATGATATTGATCATATACTACAAAAGCCCAAAAGTTTCAAATTTAGTTTTGGAAAACAATCTGATCCGCAATACCAATCAACTAAAACAGACCAATGTAGTGTACCAATTTAAATGTACACATGGCGACTGTGCGCGTCAACACAATGGCACCTACATACACTCACAAAATCGCTACACACGACCCGGGTGTCAACTCCTGCCACAGGGGTTAATTTGGAAATTTACTCATGCATGGGGTGTTACTGTTGATGCTTCGCTATCTACACCCATGTCAGACACCTGCGTGGTGTGTCAGTGCCGACCACCATCGCATTGTGTGTTCGTCACCGCTGCATGGGGTGTCGAGGTGTCGCAATACTCATGCGGGGGGAGCCGATTGACGCCTCAGCCGGGCGTATTTCAGGAGTTCGTTCACCACTGGGAGAGGTGTGACGGTCGCCGCTGCTTGGGGTGTCGTGACGCAGATGCACGCAGACGATGGCGCGGCGTTGGCTGCGCGCGCACATAACCGCCGGCCGGCCGCGCTGCCGCACCGGGTCAGTTGGGCTGTGACCTTGGGCGCGGCGGGTTCTGCAGTGTGCGTGCGTCGACCGTTGTCAGTGTTCAAGTTGCCGTTGAGTTGCGAAAGGCTGACAATCGTGCTGTTGTGATCGGAGTTATAAGTACCTAATTGTGAGTTGTGAGTGCGTTCTTTCGTGCGTTCTTTTGATCTTAAAAATGTACTTAGTTGTGAATTTGTGTATGATAGCGTCTATATGTTGCATGCCCTCCCGTCACAACCAATTGTATTTCTTATCCGGTCGGAGCTGCACCGACCAAGCTTCTATAAACATATGAATATACGTAGCTGACTGTTGACCCATAGTAACTATGATTATTTATGAGTATGCTTGATGATGCTGATTTGTGATGCTGGTGTTGATACATGGATCTGTTTATAATAAGTAATGGTTGTGTTAATACAATGGTTTTGCACTGAAATGTACTAATTGTTAGTTGCTCAGATTGGGAAAGTTGGCGCGAGTGGCCAGAGTCAGGTCAGAGTGCTCAGATTGGCATGAGTCTTGCGAGTTGCGACACGTCTCTAAGCCGGCGCCCGGCGGCGGCCGCCGCCCGTCATGCGTCTGCGTCACGACACCCCATGCAGCGGCGACCGTCACACCTCTCCCAGTGGTAAACGAACTCCCGCAATTCGCCCGGCTGAGGCGTCAATCGACACCCCTCGCATGAGTATTGCGACACCTCGACACCCCATGCAGCGGTGACGTTACTCCTCTCCCAATGGTAAACGAACTCCCACCATACGCCCGGCTGAGGCGTTAATCGACACCCCACGCATGCGTATTGCGACACCTCGACACCCCATGCAGCGGTTATCAGGGGTGTTCCGTTAAACCTATACACCCCATGCAGCGGCGATCACGGTTGTTCCGGTACACCTCCCTTAGTGCTAAACAAAACACCTTCCAGGCGACGTATTTTAGGTTGTGTGGGCATCACACGGGCTAGGGGTGCTGACACCCTGTGCAGGTGTTGATTTTTTTGTGAGTGTAGGTCACACAACAACCACACTTGGACGCCGACTCACAATGCACCAGCAGGAGGGAGGGCCAAAACGACACCTCTCGGAAAACCACAACATGAGACTCACTAGGGAGGACTTAGTGACCAACACAAAGATTGTAGACCGTTGTACAGACAAACGTAAACTGCATATCCTAGAAAGAGTCTATATTCGTGACTGTGACCCAGCAATTAACAGACAGGTGAATGCCAGAGGAACGCTCTCAGTCTTTGATGGCGATCCCCTTGGTGCTCGCCTTTAAAGCCCCCCCTTTTACAGGTACTAAAATGAAGAACGAACGAGATTTATCTTCATGTCTCAAAATTACACATCTGCACTTTACGATTGTCTCTTTGTCGAATGCAGTCGAATGAACGCTGAACCGATATCGATTATTGACTGTGATTTTAACGAATGTATATTTTGTTTTGTTTTATATATGCGTAATGTAGTGAATCAGTGAGATGTATGTAACTTATGTTACTGATGATGCTCATTAATGGGCGAAACGTTGCAGAACGAAATACAAATAGATGACGTATTACGGCAATTATCATTCGAGGAAAGACAAGTCATACACCGGCTCGAAAATACTAAGAAGAAGATCACCAATGCCAGCTTTGCTGTCATATTCAATCGTACGTGCATAACCGAGAATCTGCTCCCAAACTTGACTAATATATAGATATATAATATATATATATATATATATATATATATATATATATATATATATATATATATATATATATATATATATATATATATATATATATATATATATATATATATATATATATATATATATATATATATATATATATATATATATATATATATATATATATATATATATATATATATATATATATATATATATATATATATATATATATATATATATATATATATATATATATATATATATATATATATATATATATATATATATATATATTATATATATATATATATATATATATATTATATATATATATATATATATATATATATATATATATATATATATATATATATATATATATATATATATATATATATTGTAGTGTCGTCACCTTCTCTCGGTTCAACCCCCCGCAGGTCCCAGCAGCACAGTAGATCTCCAGCCTCGACGTATATTGGAAGACAACTGCACTAAAGGCCAAAGTATCAACCGACAACAACTCGGCGCCACGCTTCGCGCCACACTTCGCTATGCGCCGCGCCATACCTGCCGCGCTCACTAACTTACTGCCGTGGCCCGTGATACACTACATTTTCCCCTCCTCCATATCGGCGAGGAGGTCGGACCACCCGACCTGATCTAGTGACAATGCGCGCCGGCGATTCACCACCCAGCGGCCGCGCCGGCGAGCCGCCGTCCTCGGCCCGCGCCGGCGAGCCGCCGTCCTCGGCCCGCGCCAGCGAGCCGCCGTCCTCGGCCCGCGCCGGCGAGCCGCCGTCCTCGGCCCGCGCCAACGAGCCGCCGTCCTCGGCCCGCGCCAGCGAGCCGCCGTCCTCGGCCCGCGCCGGCGAGCCGCCGTCCTCGGCCCCCGCCGGTGAGCCGCCGTCCTCGACCCGCGCCGGCGAGCTGCCGCCCACGGCCACTGAAGTTGCTGGTTCTGCAGAATGCACAAGACGTTCAGCATGTACCAGCGTACCACAGCTCAATCGGTAGCTCACCGGACCACGACGCTCCACCACCAGTCTGGGGTTTGAGAATGTTGCACGACCCTTCCTCGGGCGCGGGACGATCCTAAACCGCACCCATTCTCCTACCTGGAAGTTCCGTGGCTGGGCGCGATATCTCCTATCGTAGTTAATCTTCTGTTTGCTTTGCTGGCCGGTCACCCTCGCCCTCGTAGTGCTGTCTCCGGCTGGTAGTCGGGCCTCCACCGCTGGATGGAGTCTGGTGCGCAGCTGTCGTCCGCGCAGCAACTCTGCGGGTGTCCTGCCGGTAGTAGCGTGAGGGGTGGACCGGTATGACAGGAGAAACTCACGTAGGGCTACGAGCCAGTCTCTACCTTCTGCCGTCGCTGTCTGTAGTGCTCCCTTCACCGTCTTGTTCGTACGCTCCACTGCTCCTGCTCCTCTGGGATGGTACGGTGTTACCCTAACCTGCTTGACTCCTGCCGCCTTCAGGTAGTCTGAGAATCTGGTGGAAGTAAAAGCCGTACCATTATCACACACAATCTCTTCAGGGTATCCCTCTCGACTTGCGACAGTTTCCATGAAGTCAATCACCGACTCAGAGTTAGGGTGCGCACAGAATGCCACCTCAGGCCACTTAGAGTAGTAGTCGACCATAACAATCGCAAAACGCCTCTGCACACCCCCTCCCTCCATAGGGCCAATGAAGTCTATGCCAACCTTACTCCATGGCGTCGGGGGCAGGGGCACCGGGGTCAGTGGCACCTGACGTGGTTGAGCCGACTTGTCAGCTGTGGTGCACGCGACACACTGATGAACTAAACGTTCAACCTCTGAGTCCATGCCTGGCCACCAAAACAGCTCCCTCAACCGTTGCTTGGTCCTTACCATCCCTTGGTGACCTTCGTGGGCGAGATTCAGTAGCCGTCCCCGCAGTATCTCAGGAACGACGATCCGCTCTCCCCTGAATACCAGGTCCTCAGCTACGGTCAGTTCCTGGCGACAGCGGAAGAATTGTTGTTCAGTTCAGTTCATTTATTCACGTTAAATCCGCTCATTTGCGGCTTTTCATTAACGCAATGTCAAAAGATACAAAAGGTTAAAAGCTAGCACACATCACTATCAACACGTCACGCATTCGTCGTCACAATGAATCGTCTAAACGACCGTGTTCATGTCTGGTTCTGCAGTAAATGCAGCCTGAGTGCTCCTTTGAAGGACGACTGTCCATCATAGGTTGTGCAAAACTCGTTATAGGCGTCAACACCGCTGTACACCAGCTGCCTTCTTCCCGCCTCGGTGCGTATTCGGGGTAGCCGCAGTCGTTGGGCATTCCGGGTGTCGTGGCCATGATCTGTCACGTTCTCTAGTGTACATGCTATACTGGATGGTTGGCCTGTCTGTCTAATAGTTCGCACGTTACATATTCTATGGTACAGGACTAGGTGTGCCGCGCTCAGCCACTTCAAGTCTCTAAGGACATCGGTCACATGGCTTTGCTTTCGACGGCCGCTTATTACACGCGCACAGAAATTGAGCACTTTCTGCACCCGGCGTAGTTCAGTGGTACCACATGTACCATAAATAGTTATGCAGTATCGTAGCGTAGACACGACAAGCGAGGTCACGATCGGTTTCAGTGTGAAGGGCGGTAGCACATGCTTCGCGTGGTTAAGCGCCAGCAGCGCCCCTGTGCACTTCGACACAACATGGTTGACATGGTCATGGTACGACAGGTTCTTATCCATGATGAGGCCCAGGTTTCTAACAGTTGCGGACTCATGGATAGTGTCCCGTGCAGGATCACGGGACAGTCTGCATACTTCTTCATCCACCCAGCAGTCAGCTGCTGCGTCAGTAGCCTGAGGGCGGAGTCAGCTCGTACACACGCTCGAAGCTCTGCCCGACTCACAGCCGACTGACGCTCTGCTCGATTGGTGATCTCCGCCACCAGGAGGAGCCTCGATTGCTGCTCGTCATCAGGAGGAGCCTCTACACTCTCAGCCGGCAGGCGCGAGAGACCGTCCGCTTGGTTGCTCTTGCCGCTGACATGCTGGATCTCGAAGTCGTAGGTCAGGAGACGGATTGCCCATCTAGATATCCGCATACCTGCGCGACCCACCCCCTCGAGGTCAGGAGCAGCTGCAGCGCCTGGTGGTCCGTCCTGAGAACAAAGTGCACACCGAACAGATACCGATGCCAGTGCTCAACCGCCCAGCGAGCTGCCAAGCCCTCCTTCTCAGTCACACTGTACCTCCGCTGCACAGATGACAGAGTCACAGACGCGAACGAAACGACTCGCTCTCCCACCTCCGGGTGGATCTGGCTCAGCACACCACCCAGACCAACATCTGAAGTATCTGTGGCGACCAGTGTCGGCAGAGTGGGGTCAAACATAGCGAGAGCCGAGCTACTGATGATTGCAGCTATCATCTTCCTGAAAGTAGACTCAAGCACGTCAATCCACTCCAGACGCTGGTTCTCACCTCCCTGACGCAGCTCAGCCCTGAGAGGCTCGCCCAGGGATGAATACCTCCTCACAAACTTGGCGTAGAATCCGAAGAGACCCAGAGCTGACAAGTTCTGCCCTCGTCGTCGGAGACTTCATCTCAGGTCATCCCCTTGGTCCTCTCGACGCCTCACCGAGATGCCTGCTTCTCCACTGTCAGACCCAGGAAGTCAAGAGAACGGACACCAAACGAGCACTTCTCCTTGTTAAGTGTGAAGTCATGTGCCTTCAATCTCGACAGGACCTGCTGCAGCCTGACGTCATGCTCAGGAACATCTCTGCCAAACACGATGATAATCATCCAAGTACACCTGTACTCCTGGCAAGCCCTTCACACAGCTTCCATGACCTTCTGGAACGCTGCTGGGATCGATGACAGACCAAACAGCATTTCTTGTAACGCCACAAGCCATCGTAAGTCATGAAGCAGTCAGATTACGAGAATCTTCATGGAGCATCAACTGATTTGAATGCAGACCGCATGTCTAGCGAGGAGAACACTCTTGCCCCCCTTAGCTTATCCAACATCTCCTGCATATCTGGCAGTGGGTGCTTACTTGGGACGACACACTTGTTTACCTCCTTCAGGTCCAGGCAGAGACGGATGCCACCGCCACGCCGACGTGTGACCACCATGGGAGACACCACGACGAGGAGTCGACCCTCTCTATGACGTCCTGTGCCTCCAGCTTCTCTAGGTGTGCCTTCACCTCTGCTCTGATGGCCAGTGGCAGTGGTCTGAGCTTCTGCTGGACTGGAACCACATCCTCCTTCACGTTCACTCTGTGAATGAAACCCTTGAGAGGCAACACATCCTCCCCCTCCACAGCACAGACCACACCTCCATCCTTCAGTTACTCTCAGTAGCTGCTGAAGATCACGTCCCAACAATGGACACACTGCTTGTTCCCACTACAATCAGGTTCCCTTCAACTGACCTGCCACTGCTGGAACTCACAGTAGTCGTGATCATCCCAACACAGACAGGGACTGACTTCCATACCCTTGAAGGCTGAGCCTAGACTTCTGCAGAGGAATGTGCGCAAACTTCTCCTGGTACAGGCTGTGGGGCATCAGACTCACACCAGAACCAGTATCTACCATCATCGGAACTGCTTGTCCCCCCACCTTCACTGTGATCATTGGCCGAGACACTGCAGGCGAGACATTTTGGACTGCAGACACTTCTACGAGGCAGCATTGGCAGACCCTTTCTGCTTGCATACAACAGCGAAGTGACCTAGCTCATGGCCACTTGTTGCACCTCTTCCCTCTGGCACGGCACACTTGATCCCTCGACTTATGTCCTTGACGTCCACATGAAAACAGGTCATCTCACCTCTGTTTCTCCTTTCTGGCTGTCTTACTCCTGGTCGGTTGCTTCTGCTGTCTGTTGCGCCACCTCCCTGTAGACTTCACTTCCAGGTAGTGCTGCTCTGCCTGCGACAACCTGCTGACGCTCTGCTGCCTGGTCCGCTGC
>JAXIVJ010014384.1:22500-34586 GCA_036785665.1 Chirona hameri | reverse complement strand
CCCCCGCGACAACTCGGGGTGCGACATTTAAACTCTTTTACAGAAACACCATGTCACCAGCCTACAAGACCGATGAGAAAATGCTCCGTACCATCGTAAAAAGACATTGTAAACCAACTGACCCCAGTGATGCACTGCAACTAGTCATTTTCTACCAGAACCCAACCACCAGCTCGCTTGTGATGAAAAACAACTTATCATGTGACAGATCACCACTAAAACAATCGAATGTAATTTATCAATACAAATGCAACCTTGGAGACTGTGCGCTCCGCACTGATTGTAATTACATTGGAGTGACAACATCTCTGAGTAGACGCATTACTATGCACTTGCAAAGTGGCGGCCCTAAAATACACACTATCACCCACCATAGCACGTCCCTTACAAGACAACAGATGATCAGCAGTACCTAAATCATTGATATATGCCATGATATCCGGCGGCTTCGAATTCTTGAGGCAGTATATATCAGGGATAGGGACCCAGTCATAAACACCCAGGTAAATGCGAGAGGAACCCTGCCTCTTTTTGTCGGACTCCCTCTGGGCCCGAGATGACATGTGACCCCAATGAGCGGAATGTGTCATTGTAGTGGCAGAGTATGGGACTATTTAGCACGTGTTGGTGTAGACAAATGTGCTTACATGAATTGAGACTTTCTGGCGAATGTTATTGATTCGACCTAACTTAATGATACCCAAGCGCTGTATATGTATTAATCATGATTGGTATAACTTAATATTCAATTATCGCTGCTCCGTATTATGTATCGAGTGTGTTCTGTATATAATGTAACTCCTGAAGATGTCAAACGAATGACGAAACGTTGAAATATGTGCACTGATTTATTAATCAAAACAACCTTACTCATGCTGAGTTTTGGTTCAATCCTGTCTCGCCACACCACCGACGACAAACGCCTCATCAGAAACATCGAAAGCCTCTCAAGAAAAGTCATCAACAACAAAGCCACGATTGTATTTAATGAACAATGTATATTAAACAATCTGCTTCCAAAGTACACAAATATCAAACTCCACGATGAAGCAGTGCGGCAAAGTGGAGCCACCATGGACTTCAGAAGGACTGACGTGAATCGGTTCTTCACGTCAGTCGGCTCCGACGTGGCGCACGCGCTGGCGGAGAGCGACGCTGGAGAGACGCTGTCGCCCCGCCCACCCCGTGTGTGTGCCGGGTCGTTTGTGCCGTATCCTGCGACCCTTCCGGAACTCTCGGCAGCGCTGAAGCGCATGGGTATGTCTCGCGCCTGCGGCCCTGACGGCATAACCGTCCATATGCTGAGAATGACCTTTCCAGTGGTGGGACCGCACTTGCTGAGGCTCGTAAATTCCTGTATCATGAATTGTGACATGCCCGACCAGTGGAAGGCTGCTACCGTTACGGCTCTCCATAAAAAGGGTGAAACTACGGACCCCAACAACTATCGCCCGATTTCTGTTCTCCCTGTTGTGGCGAAGTTGTGGGAGCGTGTGGTCTGCACCCAATTGATGGATTACCTGACGACCCACCATATACTGTGTCCTCAGCAGTACGGTTTCCGGCCGGGACTGTCCACAGAGGCGGCCCTGCTCGACACTGTCACGTATGCAACAGACAACATTGATAAAGGCATGATGACTTCACTCGTCACAACTGACACGTCTAAGGCCTTTGACAGTGTCGAGCATGGTCGTCTCCTGGACAAGCTAGAGTGGTATGGTGTCCAGCGTGAATGGTTCGCGGCCTGGCTGCGGGGTCGTACCCAGACTGTGCGGGGTGGCTGTAGTGGTGCCCTGGAGGTGACGCACGGGGTGGTCCAGGGGTCCATTTTAGGGCCTGTACTGTTTTTACTCTTCACCAACGATTTGCCGCAGCATCTTCCATTCGGGAGGATCGTGATGTATGCTGACGATGCCCAGTTCATTGACGCTGACTTCCCATCAAATGTTCATGATCTGAAAAATCGTGTTGAAAGCTCTCTTGACATAGCATTGAAGTGGTTCACACAGAACCGTCTAAAAATTAATCCGGCAAAAACAAAGATGCTCCTCCTGAGATCTCGCTGTCAAAAAGTCATCTCAGACTTCTCTGTTCATTTTGGTAATGATGAAATTTTGCCCTCACAAAGCGTCAAGGTGCTTGGTGTCGTCATCGACTCACATCTGACATGGAACTGTCACATTACGTCTGTTGTGCAGCGCTGCTACTGTGTACTGGTGGGTCTGGCGCGAATCAGACATAAGCTCCCAAAATGCATCAGACAGCTGTTGATAGAGGCACTCGTCTTCCCCCACATACGTTGTTGTATAACGGTGTGGGGAAACTGTTCCGCAGCACAGAAGCTGCGTGTACAAAAGGGAATCAACTTCGGTGTCCGCATCGTGACCGGACTTGGCAGGCGTGACCATGTCAGTCCGTCATTGCGTGAACTGGGGTGGCCCAATGTTGATGAAATGATCACCGAACGCGATATTGCCACAATGCGCCACCTCACAACATCCACCAGTGCCTCCGAACTATTGCGACAGCGATTGTTGCGGCGCGCCGATGTATCCGCTCGCCGCACGCGCGGCACTGAAGCCGGCCACTTCGAGCTGCCCCGCGTGCGGACAGAATTCGCCCGGCGCAGCTTTGTGTACCGAGCCACGAGCGCCTGGAACGACCTTACGCTGGAGGCTAGGCGATAGTCAATCGTGAATTTTACCGTAGATTGCGATCGGTGTCTGCGGCTGGGAGCGGCCTATGTTGCCACCTGCCACTCTTTTTGCCGCGTGTTCTGTTTTACCGTGTGTATTTTTCATCACTGTATGTTTTACTGTTTTTATCCTATTGTGTATTATTAATGTAATGACGTGGATTCCACAAAAGCCATATTATGGAGGTTCCGAAATACATATCTGTATCTGTATCTGTATCTGTAAGGAACCTGGTGCTTCTCCAAATAGGGCAAAAAGGAAAAGCAGTCGATCTGCTCAGAAAACGCCTAGAGGAAGACACAAGTAAATATGACCGACTTGATATACCTGATGAGCTTCGGCGGTTTACGGACGCCGCGCTGGACAGTGAACTCACCCAGCACAGAAATGTAGCAAATAATAGGATACAAAAGAAACTGTGTCACTTGTACGGTGGATGGGTGCCCCTCCCTGAGCAAAAAGAAGGGTATGTGAACTTGTCTAAACTTAAGCTGACAGAAGACCAAAGAGAGTTGCTGAACCTGGGGTGAATTTTCAGTTTTCTCCCCGTTTCTCACCGCAGCGTAAAAAAGCTGAGCTTGAGATACTCTATGAAGACGCTTTGGGACTCAAAAACAAAGGGAAGATAGACATTCACCCGGATTTTCAGGAGATTTTAATGGCTGAAAGTACTAAAAACAGAGGCGGATTGAGAAAGCCATCCCTCCCGTCCCACCTACGGCGGGCCGCTAAAGAGTTGAAGGAGAACACAAGTGTTGTCATCAGAAAAGCCAACAAGTCTGCAGTATACGTAATTTTAGACAAGGAAGATTACAACCGGAAAGTGCAGGCGATTTTAAGTGACCAGACAAAGTTCAAGAGCATTTCACGCAACCCCACGGAAGTCCTCAAAAGGCAAGCAAATGATTTAATCAGCGCAGCCAACAAGCACATCAGTGACGGGAAGATTCCTAAGATCACAGGTGAATTTTCTCCAGGGTACTTCTATGGAAACCCCAAGTTACGTAAAGCGGGGTACCCACTTCGCCCAATCGTCTCACAAATTACGCTTCCAACTTACCACCTGGCTAAGTACTTGAATAGGGTCCTCATTCCGTTTGTGCCTCAAACATACTCGCTGCACTCACCCAGTGAGTTCATTGACCTAATCAGGAGCAAGGAAAAGTGCGGTGTGTTAGCCTCCCTCGATGCGTGTAATTTGTTCACGAATGTGCCCGTAGAAAGGACAATTACCATACTGATGGACTACGCGTATCGTAATCCTACGTCAGCCCCACCGGCCATACCTGAGCACGTTATGAGCGCCATGTTACGCCTCTGTACGACTAAAGCCCCATTCCGATGTCCCAATGGTAGGCTGTTCTATCAGGTAGATGGTATTGCCATGGGGTCCCCCTAGGGGTGCTTTTCGCACAGGCGTTCATGTCACATGTGGAGGAGACGGTTTTACAGGCACAGAACATTGACACTCCGTCCTTGTACTGTAGGTATGTGGATGACATACTGGTGGATGTCAAGGATGACGCGCTACTATCAGAGCTTAAGACAAGACTAGAACAGGTCTCAGGTCTCATTTTCACTCTCGAGAAGGGAATAGGGGACAGAATCAATTTCCTTGATGTATCAAGTGATGGGAGTGCCAGCTTGTTTGCAACTGACGTTTACCGCAAGCCCACAGACATGGGGAATAGAGATGCAAAAATTTCCAAAAAAAAACAGGAACCGGCCCCGCACCGCCACCGCTCATACATGAGTTGGGACCGGCATCAAGGCCGGCCACATGTGGCAGCACCCGCCAGGCCCGGCACTCGGCAGCTAGGAATCTGCATGTATACTTCATTCTACACTTAAAATCTTTTAGCAGGAATATTTATAGTTTGCAATGTGCATTTTGCACCATTTTAACACACACCACATTGCAACACCAATGGATAATGGATACATATGGACCATGGAGTAAAACAATCCCACACAAGTCAGAACTTGAGATAAATAATCAGCAACAGACTAACAGGAAAGTCGAACAGGTCAAGGTGAGTAGATTTCTTTCATCTTTGGTGGTTTGCAAAAATAAAAACATAAAAATAAGACGCATGACGCATATATAGATATATATATAAGACGCATATATAGATCATGCAAGTCCAAACGAGCAGCTTAAAAGTATGTAATAAGTATGCATTCATCACTCAACATCACACAATGCAATGTTTGGGTTGTAATTGTAATAGCTTTTACAAACAATGTTGAGGTACTACAACCTACTTACCTATTTTATCAATGTTGACATGGACTAGTAAATAATAAATATACTTCACAGGATAATGGGGAAAAGGCAAGTTTTCCTGGTATGACAAACGTACTAAAAACATTGGGAGTGACAATCATATCTTGAATGATAAAAAAAAAAATCAAACTGTTTTAAATTACAGAGTAAATTACACTTTAAAATTACACTGCAGAGTTACAGAGTCCTCGGTTTTCTCACTATCCAAGCCAAGATATCTATAACTAACATCCAAGCCAGTCTCACGCAGGGAGCCACTCTTATACGACCTTGGCACATATTTATACAGCCTTGGGCAGTGGGCACAGAGAATCAGCTACTTCACTGCCAAGGTCAAGGTCGTACAACTCAGCCCCCACCAGTAACAGTTGGCAGCACTCGGGCGTTTGGGCGTTAAAAACCTACTACACCATAGAGTTCCCATGTTAAATCGATTATTATTTCGCTCGATCCATCGCTCAATATGCCACCGCACTTAGCAAGTCATTGGTCCTGGCGTATTTTATATGAAAGTTTTTGTATTTTCCTAAAAAAAAATCTGGAGAGCATGGCGGTCTATGCTGCTCCAGCAGGATGTCATAAGCAGGTGTCGACAATACGATATTCTGCTCAATCGAAGGTGAGTATGCTTTTTAGCAGTGTTTCAAACAGTAAGTTCCATCTGTGGTGACATCGCAATTAATGCACAGTTATGCGCAATTAATGCCTTCCTTCCATATTTTGTTTTAAATATATGAATGTTTATCAGTTTAACAATCAAATGTACAACCATTGTTGTTTTGCCTCCAAGATTTTGTTGTTGTTTGGCTCGAAGCCACTGTGGATAGAAAGATTTCCCGCCCAGGAGCCGCAGCCAGCAGCCCCGACGACGGCTGCCGCGGCGAGTCTATATGGTTGATCGTCCGCTGAGGCTGGATGGGCCTCTCGCCCTTATGGCGGTTCGCCACGCATGGTTGACTTCCGCGACTTTGTGCAACCCCAATTATTGATATCATCAAAAAATGGCAGCATTCAACTCAGAAAGCTTCAGCGAACCAGATGAGACGTGAGCCTTTAGCACTTTCGATCGTAACTATTTTTAGAGCCACCTTCAAACGGTGACTTAATACATTGTCTCCAATCAGGCGGCAATCGCCGCTTGGGTCACATTGCTGCCCAGCGCCCCTGGCGACGGAAATTTTGCTGACATACCACATTAGCCGCACCCATTCCAACTCTCTGTCTTCTTCTATTATTTCCCCCAATGGATCTTACCTTTGTCTGCATTCTGCGAGCATACCTCAGGCCAACGTGTGATTTTGTTGTTAGGGTCTAAAAAAAGACCAGATTAGCAGACGAGTCCATTCTCCGAAACTATATACTGGACCGATGCGAGTGACTTCTTCACCATTCGATACCGAGTGGTCTGAAACGGTGCCGTTTTGGCTTTTATACAGATTAGTCCACTCTAAGTGGACCAAATTGGACGAAAACATTTTGTAAAATTTTTCAGACGAGCCCATGCTCCGAAACTATCGGTGATTTATTAACCATTCCATCCGGCATGGTACAAAACGGTGCCCTTTTGGCTTTTATACAGATTGGTCCAAATTGGACCAAAACTTTTAGTACAAATTTGCAGACGACCCCATGCTCCGAAACTATGGGACCGTTCTAGGTGATTTCTTCACCATTCGATCCGGCGTGGTCTGAAACGGTGCCGTTTTGGATTTTATACAGATTGGTCCACTCTAAGTGGACCAAATTGAACCAAAACCACCAAAAACCGTTGCATACGAGCCCATGATCCGAAACTATGGGACCAATCTGGGTGATTTTGTTTCCATTTGATCCAGCGTGGTCTGAAACGGTGCCGGTTTGGCTTTTATACAGATTGGTGCACTCTAAGTGGACCAAATTGGACCAAAACTTGTAGTACATATTTGCAGACGAGCCCATGCTCCGATACTACGGGACCGATCTAGGTGATTTCTCCACCATTCGATCCTGCATTGTCTGAAACGGTGCCGTGTTGGCTTTTATACAGATTGGTCCACTCTAAGTGGACCAAATTGGACCAAAACCACCAACGGTTCGTCTGCTACGGTTTTTGGGTTGTGGTCCAATTAGGTCTATTTAAAGTGAACCAATCTGTATACAAGCCAAAACGGCACCGTTTTGGACCACGCCGGATGGAATGGTGAAGAAATCGCCCAGATCGGTCCCATTGTTTCGGAACATGGGCTCGTCTGAAACATTTTTTGGTGTTTTTGGTCCAATTTGGTACACTTACAGTGGACCAATCTGTATAAAAGCCAAAACGGCTCCGTTTCAGACCACGCCGGATCGAATTATGAATAAATCACCCAGATCGGTCCCATAGTTTCTGAGCATGGACTCGTCTGCAACGGTTTTTGGTCCAATCTGTATAAAAGCCAAATCGGGACCGTTTCAGAGCACGTCGGATCGAATGGTGAATAAATCACCCAGATCGGTCCCATAGTTTCGGAGCATGGGCTGGCGTCTGCAAATTTGTACTACAAGTTTTGGTCCAATTTGGTCCACTTAGAGTATTGTTTATAAATTCATATTGCTTAAATTTATATTTTGGTGCTTGCTTTTGTTCCTCAGAGGAGGTGCGGACTCAATTCCTGAGTTTGTTGGGCCAAGACACTCTACTGCATGAGACAGAATCGGCTTCAACGAACCCAAACATCCAGACGATGGAGCCGGAGGCCGGGTACGCGGTTACATCGAAGGCCACGAGGTCGCCCGGTCAACAGAGCTCGCGTCGAGGCGATCCTGCTTCTATGAGTATCTATGTTTGTCTTCCATCAAAAGACGTCGACGGTGAAGAACCAGATGTGGGTACTGTGTTGATATGTGTACAAGATATTCCCAGAAACGCGGCCAAACCCACAGACAAAATATGTGATACAGGAACTCACCGGCGGAAGCCCGTAAGATGTATCGGGTTGATGCGTGATGCGTGATGCCATGTTCATTGGTGTTGTGCTGTTCATACGTTTTCACCGTTTGGAGGAGCCGCCGTCGGCGAGTTAGGCTCGTCACTTATCAGTCACGTTTTGTTCGTTCTTGTGCAAGATAACTTGCGGTAGACCTTCTTGTACACGTTGTTTTTCACACGTTGTAGGCGAGACACCGCCGTGAGCGAGACAGGTCGCTCGACATTTATTGTTCATGTTTATTATGTTTGTCTGTGCGAGTTAACTTGCAATATACGTGTTTTGCCTCACTCGCTTTTAACAATAGAGGCCGGCAATGCGATCGGGGCATTGCCTTGGGGTCAAAATCGTAATTTGGTTTTACCCCCGGAGGGTTTATTTTGCCCCCCTCAGGATCGGCAGCCATTAATGGATTTTGGGCCGCTGTATCGCGCACGTGACCTGCGAGTATAAGTCTGTGTCACTGTAATGTCCTCAAACATGTGGTTACGCTCTTCGGCAATGTATTTATGCGTAAGGCATGAACGAGCACGTCCCCCCCAACAGAACAGAATAACAGAAGTGCGTCACCGCACGCCGCGCAACGCGGCGAAGCCTTCCATCCGGGCTTCCTCACAATCAACCAATCACAATCAGCCACGACAATCCGCCCGCACCTGCCGCCATCTCTCGGCAGGTGCCTGCCGCCATCTCGCGGCCGGCGTCGCATTCGAAGTACAATATAGGTGACGCCACCTCGCCAACCTACTCCAGACACCACATTCCTTACCCCTACAAACAGAGCACGTCACTCACGTCACGTCACGCACTTCGAACACAACCTCGAGTTCACAGCCGGACCACTCGTCCGGACCTCGTCATCACCCCGGCCCGCGACTCCCGTCAGCCGATCGACGTACGGCCCGAGAGCCCGAAGCAGCCCTCGTGTCGCGCGACTCGGCCACGACACCGGAGTCGACATCAGGGGCTCCGCTAGGTTCCCCGTCCGGAGGCGGAGACCGGGCAGGCGAGGGCGTCGCCATGCCGTCAGCAGCGACCGGCCCGTCGTCCGCTGCACCTCGCTCAGGTACCGCTGCGCCGACACGCTCAGGTACCGCCGCCCCGACACACTCGGGTACAGACACGCCGTCGTCCTCCGGGACCTGAAAGACAGGATTGTGACTCCCCTGGCCAACACGATTTGAGGGACCACACCGCCTTCTCCGACGGCGCCCACAGCACGGCACCAATACCTCCGCATGGAGACGCGCCCTATCAGACAACACATAACTGGCTGGTCCGTTGACTCTCTCTACGTACAGCGGTCTGGAGAACTTCCGTCGTCCTTTACGTTGACGACGTGGCAGCCTTTTTCTAACCCGGTCACCGACCTTGAACTGTGGCACCTTCACGTGGTTGTTACTGTCAAAGTACAATTTCTGCTTCAGCTGCTTACCTTGCACCCTTGCTAGCAGCTCACTTCTGCGTCTCGCCTGCTCTGGAGTGGTCTCCTGCCTCTCCGCGGCGACGTGCAACTTCGTTCTCATCCGTCGCCCATGCAGCAGCTCGGCTGGGCTGCGTCCCGTCGTTGCCTGCACAGCCGCTCGGTAGCTGAGCAAGAACATCTGTAGGTATTCACTCCAGTCCACCTTCTCCAGGCTCGCCGTCTGTAAGGCCGCCTTTACCACCTTGTTGGCACGCTCCACCTGTCCAGACGCCTGCGGGTGATAGGGTGTCACGCGTATGTGCCGAATGCCGACACTTCTGAGATAGTGTGCAAATCTATCTGACGTGAAGACTGAACCACAATCTGAAACAACCTCTCCTGGATATCCCTCCCTGGACGCTAATTTTTCAAGGAACTTGACTACAACCTCTGTTGTAGGGTGAGCGCAAAATCTTACCTCGATCCACTTGGAGTAATAGTCTATCGCGACTATGGCAAATCTCTGGCCAGGCCGCCCGGCCGCCATCGGACCGATGAAGTCCAAGCCTAGCTTGGCCCACGGGTCCGTCGGAAAGGGCACCGGCTGCATCGGCGCACGACGCGGCAACGCCGTCTTGTCCGCTGCCGAGCAGGTCTCGCAGTTCCTCACCAACTCCTCCACATCCCGATCAATCCCGGGCCACCAATACAGCTCCCGGATCCGCTGTTTGGTTTTCACCATGCCCTGATGCGCCTCGTGTGCCAGCCTCAGCACCCGACTCCTCAGTGCCGCGGGGACCACCACCCGAGCCGAGCCCCTGAGGATCACATCTCCGACCGCACTCAGCTCCTCTCTGCACCTGTGAAAGCGTTTTAGCACCGATGAACAGAGCCTCTCTCTCAGAGGCCACAGCCTCTGCAGCTGCTGGAGCTCTTCGTCCTCCGTCGACGCCTTCAACAGCTCCTGTCGAGTCACGGTCAGCTGGTTCTCGGTGATAACAACCACTGTCAGCGGCTCCTCCTCTGTCACCTCCTCCTCTGCAGGAAGACGGCTGAGGGCATCAGCAGGGTTAACGGAACCATGGACGTACTGGACAGTGTAGTCGTATTCCATCAACCTGGCGGCCCAGCGGGAGATCCTCATACCAGCCCTCCCGATTCCACTGGCCGTCATCAGAGTCACCAGAGCCTGGTGATCTGTCCGCAACGTGAACTGGTGCCCCCGGAGGTACCTGTGCCAGCGGAGGACACTCCAGACGACAGCGAGAGCCTCCCTCTCAGAGACGCTGTACCGCCTCTGCGCCGGGTTCAACGTACAGGAGGCGAAGGTGACCACCTGCTCTCCCTGCACCGGGTCCACCTGTGAGAGGACGGCACCTACCCCCACGTTACTTGTGTCTGTGGTGACCACGGTGGGTAGCTCCGGGTTGAACGTCGCCAGTGCTCGACTCTGCAGGATGACCTCTCTGACGTCACTGAAGGCAGCTTCCATCCCCGGCATCCACTGGAACGGCGGGGCGTCCTTCCGGAGAGCTTGCCTCAGCTCCTCCACCCGATGGCTGTACCTGGGAACGAACTGCGAGTAGAACCCAAACATGCCCAGCACTGTCTGGAGCTCCTTCAGTGTCGATGGCGACGGCACCTCGCGCATTCCCTTAAGCCGCTCCTGGCTGACAGAGATCCCGGACTCACCCACAGTAAAGCCCAGGAACTCGACTGATGGCTGACTGACGCGACACTTCTCTATGTTGAGCGTCACGTTGTGCTTCCGGAGACGTTCCAGAACCGCCCCCAGACGGACGCCGTGCTCCTCCACGGTCTTGCCAGAAACAATAACATCGTCCATGTACACCTGAACCCCCTTCAGGCCACGCAGGATCACCTCCATCATCCGCTGGAAACACTGTGGAAGTGACTTCAGACCATACGGGCATCGGTTGTACCTCCACACTCCTTCATGTGTCACAAACGCAGTGAGGTTCCTAGACTCAGTATGCAGCTCCAGTTGGTGAAACGCCTGTGACATGTCTAGGTTTGAGAAGACCTTTGCTCCATTGAGGTTATCTAGCATCTCCTGCATGTGCGGCAGAGGGTGACCATTTGCAATCACTGCTTCATTCACTTTCTTCAGATCGACACACATTCGGATCTTACCATTTCTCTTGCGGGTGACAACCACAGGAGAGATCCAGGGCGAGCTCCCAGTGACCTTCTCGATGATGCCTTGGTTCTCCAGTTTTTGCAGGTGCTCCTACACCTCTTCTCGCAGCGCGTAGGGCAGGGAACGCAACCGCTGCTGCACTGGCTTCACCTCTGGTTTCACCTTCACTCTGTGGACAAATCCAGTGATCGCTGGAAGCACAGGATCATCTTCACGGTCAACAGTACACACTGTACTACCACAGACAACAGAGACTCCCAAGTCCCTCTTCAGGTCTCGGCTCAAGAGCGGAGTAGCCCCCTCCACGACATACAGTACACCCTTACAACTGTAGCCTTCTCCTGTCACCACCTCCGCCGCCAGGATGCCAGCCACATCCAGGTGTCTGCCTCCGTACGCCTGCAGGGCCACATCTGTCTTCTTCAGTGGGACATGGTGGAGATCTGTTGAGTACATGTCCTTTGGTATGATTGACACAGCAGCACCAGTATCAACCAGCATATTCAACCACCAACCTTCAACCTTTACACGTTTCCAGAGTGGACAATCATGACTATTGACAGACAGCACTTGAACTGGTTCCACCGAC
>JAXIVJ010014384.1:0-5000 GCA_036785665.1 Chirona hameri | reverse complement strand
TTGCATATTCTTGATACTGGCCAGTTCCTGGTAGAGGTCCGGTCTTGGTCAGTTCCGATCGAGGCAGGGGCCCGGTGATGGCAAAGGCGTGATATGGGGCCCGGTCAGGAAGAGGGCCCGGTCACAACAGGGCCCACTCCTTGCAAATGTTTGATACGGGCCTGTTCCTGGTAGGGGCCCGTTCCTGGTAGGTGCCCGATCAAGGCAGGGCTCCGGGGCTGACAGAGGCGTGATGTGGGGCCCAGTCAGGTTGAGAGACCCGTCACAACATGACCCGGTCCTTTACAACTATTTATACGGGTCCGTTCTTAGTCAGGCCCGATCGAGGCAGGGGCCCGGTGCTGGCAAAGGCCCGGTCACAACAGGGTCCGGTCCTTGCAAATTATTGATACGGACCCGGTCCTGGAAGCGGCCCGGTCTTGGTCACTGGTCAGGCCCGATCGAGGCAGGGGCCCGGTGCAGAAAAAGGCGTGTATCAGGGGCCCGGTCAGGCGTCGAGCCCGGTTCCTTCCAATTATTGATATCACGGGCACATTCTTGGCATGGCAGTAAGGCAGTGGCCCGGTCTTGATCAGGCCCGATCCTGACAAAATGTGGCATGCCGGGGGCGTCCTAGTGAGGGCCCTCTCATGACAGGGGCCGTTTTCTGAGAACCGAGAGCCCATGTTAAAACAGGCCCGCTCGAACATGGTAAAATCCGCGGTCGAGGCAGGCAGAGGTCGAGAAAAGCTGTCTTGCAAATTACGAATTTTGTGAAGAAACCCTTATATTTTCGGTGTCTCATACGAACCTTCTTTTACGCAACGTTAAGCTGAGCCTAGCCAAAGTTGGGTGGGGGCGTCCTGACGTTGTGGGGGGGGGGGGGGCACGAGCACCCTCTGCCCCCCCCCCCACCCTTCCCACCCCCTGTTCCCGGGCCTATGCGCCGGCGGCAGCCGTGGCACGGACGTCGCCAGCGCCGGCTGTGCGCTGCGCGCTCTGCCGCCAGTTACCATCAAGTCTCTGCCATCAAGTCTTTTGGATCAGACGAGGGGCCCTATATACGGTGCTCGCTCAATCGGTGTCACCCCCTGATGTGTTCATAAGCTATACATATTATTGACCATAACTTTGTCAATTTCCATTGGATTTCCAATTGAAAGTAATGCCGACACTCGTCTCGAAAATGCACATCTTTTGATGGGTGGTTCGTACCTGTAACTGCAATGTTCGCTGCAGGAGAAGCATCCATAATTTATGGCCCTATTATATACGTGACTTCAGGTTTTTAATAAATAACTTGGTTAATTTTGAACTGATTTCCAATTGAAATTGGCTCAACATATTATTGGCTATAACTTTGTCAATTTGCATTGGATTTCCAATTGAAAACAATGTCGACACTCGTCGTGGAAAGGCATACCTCTTGATGGGTGGCTCGTACCGGAAGCTGCAATATTAGCATTTAACTGCACATGCACACATTTATTTACATCCACCACACACCGATGAACACATTTAAACACATTTGTGGGTAGGTATAACACATTTATTTATGCACATGAACATTATGGGTATGTGTTCACGCAACGCCACTCCAACTATACTCATACAAGGCCATAGTGTACACATTCACACATTTTCAATCTCGACCAATATACTCGCGAGTCACGACCCAGCGAACGAGGTTGTTAGTGTTGCTTACATGTTATGATTCAAGGATAGACTTTTGCCGGTATGACGTCACCACTCGTTTTGGTGACGCAAGGTTATTGTGACGTCATTTGTAATCATATAAATATTTTTCAAAGTATGACAAATTAGTACTTTTTCGCAAAAACGAATGCCAGAACCGTAATCCGGACACTCTTTTCCATCATTCCTCATGCTTTTCCCAAGGTGTACTTTTTCCTTTAATGGGAAGCAACTCCGGTGTATAACCGGAGTAGCTATGGAGTAAGGGGGTGGACAAATATACAAATCCCAACACTCTCCCTTGAGGGAGTAAACAGTTTTATCAGGTCACCGCATTTGCGGTATTTGCGGTACAGTAGCTACGCCCTTGGAACAGTGAAAGAAAGGCAGTACCAAAAATAAAACACATGCATGGTGTATTCAAACATAAGCTTCTCCTAGGAGAAGCTTTTATTACACGGCTCGTATGTTAACGGCTCATGTGATATTTTTGCCTATTGCCCGGTGCCATGACGACGTCAAACAGCACAATAAAACTTATAGCACCTCAAGTTGGAAGTTGCATTAGGTTTTGAATTCGTCATGGTTGTCATGGTAGCGGGCAATAGTAAGTTGCGCGTGCATTTGTGCTTTCCAAAAAAAATCAATTCTTGCCACATTCAGGTAGAAAGTCATTTTCATTTTGTAAGGAGTCGTAGTTAATGCCACTGGATAATTATCCTAATCTTACAAGCATGTCCGAAAAACCGCGCTTTGAGCTTCTTGATAAGCATGAACTCGAAGAACTGCTCTTTTCGCGAAGATCAGAGAGCACCAATCGAGCTATCAAAGCCGGAGGGGACGTATTCCTCCAATTTTTGTCTGCCAAAGGATTGTTCATGCACCACTTTTTAGATAACAATGATTCACTTGACAACGCAGTAAAGGAATTTTTCCTAACCGTAAAGCGCAAGGATGGCGAAAGATACAAATCCAAGAGCCTCCACGGCCTGAAGTACGGAATAAAGCAATTCCTAATCAAGGAATTGGGGAAGGATATCGGGGATGACAAAAGCTTCCCGTTGACTGCTGAGTTATTCAAGGTGGCCATGCACATGGCGAAGAAGGACGGAAAAGGTGCCATAGAGCACAAGCAACCGATTACGACAGGAGATCAGGAGAAAATCAAATCATGCCTGCAGGACTGTTCCACGCCTGTTAAGCTGCAGCACAAGGTGTTCATGGACATTATGCTCCATTTCTGTCGGCGTGGACGTGAAAACCTGAGAGAGATTCGTGTCGACTGGTTCAAATTCAACCAAGATGAGAACGACGTGGAGTACGTAACGATGCGGGATGAGCTGGATAAAAACCACCGAGGAGAAGATAACTCGGGTCAGCAGGCGCGTATGTACGCCACCGGCATGAATGACTGTCCGGTGAAGCACCTCAAGTTATACATCAGCAAGCTGAACAAGTCTTCGCCCTGCTTCTTCCAGCGGCCAAGAATGGCTCCCAATCTCTACTGGTATGATGCAGTGCCTATCGGAAAGAACACTGTAGGCACAATGATGCAGAGGATAAGCAAGGAAACGGGGCTAAGGGGCTAAGGGGCTATCTACACCAACCACTGTATCAGGGCAACAGTGATAACGAGTCTAGACCACGCCGGTATAGAGTCACGTCACATCCAACAGATCAGCGGGCATAAGTCAATCTCGTCGCTCCAACACTATGCGCAGATGGTATCTAACGAGCAACTGAGGAAAATCAGCAACACCATCAGCCTGGTGGGAAACTCTTCAAGCACCGCGACATCGGTGGAGACGCAGAACGGCGGACAAACTTATAACAGCTGCACATTCAACTTCAACCTGACGCACTAGATGATATGAAATGTGACGCTGTGATTTACCTATGTGGATTTTTCTGGATTATTTTGTGCAATACATTCAACTAAAGCGACGCTACTTCCTTTTTTATATGCACACATCTTGGTCTCGAAATCATATGAAAACATATGAGGCCGTGAGGGAATGTGACAAACAAATAGAACACGTTTATTCAAAAAATGGCAGGGCTGGCCAGTGGCCATGTAATAAAATCAATAGTGCATGGGGGAGCGGGCAATAGTCGAAAATATTGACCTCTGTAACGTCACTGTCGCCCTCGGGTGAAGACCGTATAAAGTGCCATTGCCCTCGGCTTCGCCTCGGGCAATGGCACTTTATACGGTCTCCACCCTCGGGCTACAGTGACGTCACATCGGTCAATATTTTCGACTATTGCCCGCTCCCTCATGCACTATTCATATAATGTTTGAATTCACCACTAAATTCGTGAAATGATTTTAATTTGCACTGCATGTATGTAGCCTTGTTCTCTTTGTTATGTATCATAAGATAAATGTCTGAGCATGACTAATCAATTAATATTTACTGAATAATCATTTCAGTATGCCCTAAAACGTTTCGGCAGCCACATTGGTAGCTGTGTCACGCCTTTAAAGGTCACGGCCTTATAGCGCCGTGTTTCTGTTCCCAGCCCGGGAGCCAGGTGGCGGGAACAGCCGGCGTTAAGTGGCTCCGCGCGGCCAGCCGCGGCGGCTCGCTCCCCCTGCACGATCGGAGCCGCTCCGAGCCCGGTCAATCCCGGCGGCGGCGGCGATCGCCAGCCATCTCCGCCGCACGATAGCCTGCAGCGGCCTCTGAATGCCTGCAATCTGTCCCGGCCGCCGCCGACGAGAGGGGAGGGTCGCAATTAACTGTTGACGGCCGGCGAACCCAGGGAGTGGGTGGGAACATTCGGCTCACCCACTGTCAGGCAGGGATGGGAGGGAGGCTCACTCACTCTCACTCTCACTCTCACTCTCACTCTCACTCTCACTCTCACTCTCACTCTCACTCTCACTCTCACTCTCACTCTCACTCTCACTCTCGCTCTCGCTCTCGCTCCCGCTCCCGCTCCCGCTCCCGCTCCCGCTCCCGCTCCCGCTCCCGCTCCCGCTCCCGCTCCCGCTCCCGCTCTCGCTCTCGCTCTCGCTCTCGCTCTCGCTCTCGCTCTCGCTCTCGCTCTCGCTCTCGCTCTCGCTCTCGCTCTCGCTCTCGCTCTCGCTCTCGCTCTCGCTCTCGCTCTCGCTCTCGCTCCCGCTCCCGCTCTCGCTCTCGCTCTCGCTCTCGCTCTCGCTCTCGCTCTCGCTCTCGCTCTCGCTCTCGCTCTCGCTCTCGCTCTCGCTCTCGCTCTCGCTCTCGCTCTCGCTCTCGCTCTCGCTCTCGCTCTCGCTCTCGCTCTCGCTCTCGCTCTCGCTCTCGCTCTCGCTCTCGCTCTCGCTCTCGCTCTCGCTCTCG
>JAXIVJ010014383.1:32500-34587 GCA_036785665.1 Chirona hameri | reverse complement strand
TATATCTCTATATCTCTATATCTCTATATCTCTATATCTCTATATCTCTATATCTCTATATCTCTATATCTCTATATCTCTATATCTCTATATCTCTATATCTCTATATCTCTATATCTCTATATCTCTATATCTCTATATCTCTATATCTCTATATCTCTATATCTCTATATCTCTATATCTCTATATCTCTATATCTCTATATCTCTATATCTCTATATCTCTATATCTCTATATCTCTATATCTCTATATCTCTATATCTCTATATCTCTATATCTCTATATCTCTATATCTCTATATCTCTATATCTCTATATCTCTATATCTCTATATCTCTATATCTCTATATCTCTATATCTCTATATCTCTATATCTCTATATCTCTATATCTCTATATCTCTATATCTCTATATCTCTATATCTCTATATCTCTATATCTCTATATCTCTATATCTCTATATCTCTATATCTCTATATCTCTATATCTCTATATCTCTATATCTCTATATCTCTATATCTCTATATCTCTATATCTCTATATCTCTATATCTCTATATCTCTATATCTCTATATCTCTATATCTCTATATCTCTATATCTCTATATCTCTATATTATTATTCTCTATATCTCTATATCTCTATATCTCTATATCTCTATATCTCTATATCTCTATATCTCTATATCTCTATATCTCTATATCTCTATATCTCTATATCTCTATATCCTCTATATCTCTATATCTCTATATCTCTATATCTCTATATCTCTATATCTCTATATCTCTATATCTCTATATCTCTATATCTCTATATCTCTATATCTCTATATCTCTATATCTCTATATCTCTATATCTCTATATCTCTATATCTCTATATCTCTATATCTCTATATCTCTATATCTCTATAGCTCTATATCTCTATATCTCTATATCTCTATAGTCTCTATATCTCTATATCTATATCTCTATATCTCTATATCTCTATATCTCTATATCTCTATATCTCTATATCTCTATATCTCTATATCTCTATATCTATATCTCTATATCTCTATATCTCTATATCTCTATATCTCTATATCTCTATATCTCTATATCTCTATATCTCTATATCTCTATATCTCTATATCTCTATATCTCTATATCTCTATATCTCTATATCTCTATATCTCTATATCTCTATATCTCTATATCTCTATATCTCTATATCTCTATATCTCTATATCTCTATATCTCTATATCTCTATATCTCTATATCTCTATATCTCTATAGCTCTATATCTCTATAGCTATGATATCTCTATATCTCTATATCTCTATATCTCTATATCTCTATGTCTCTATATCTCTATGATCTGCTATATCTCTATATCTCTATATCTCTATATGCTCTATGTCTATGGCTCTATGTCCTATGTCTATGTCTATGTCTATGTCTATGTCTATGTCTATGTCTATGTCTATGTCTATGTCTATGTCTATGTCTATGTCTATGTCTATGTCTATGTCTATGTCTATGTCTATGTCTATGTCTATGTCTATGTCTATGTCTATGTCTATGTCTATGTCTATGTCTATGTCTATGTCTATGTCTATGTCTTCTATGTCTATGTCTATGTCTATGTCTATGTCTATGTCTATGTCTATGTCTATGTCTATGTCTATGTCCTATGTCTATGTCTATGTCTATGTCTATGTCTATGTCTATGTCTATGTCTATGTCCTATGTCTATGTCTATGTCTATGTCTATGCTCTATGTCTATGGCTATGCTATGCTATGTCCTATGCTCTATGCTATGTCTATGGCTATGCTTGCTATGGTCTATGGCTATGGCTATGTCTATGGCTATGGCTATGGCTATGTCTATGTCTATGGCTATGTCTATGGTCTATGTCTATGTCTATGTCTATGTCTATGTCTATGGCTATGGCTATGTCTATGGCTATGTCTATGTCTATGTCTATGTCTATGTCTATGTCTATGTCTATGTCTATGTCTATGTCTATGTCTATGTCTATGTCTATGTCTATGTCTTCTATGTCTATGTCTATGTCTATGTCTATGTCTATGTCTATGTCTATGTC
>JAXIVJ010014383.1:0-27500 GCA_036785665.1 Chirona hameri | reverse complement strand
CCTGTCCGATTTTCAAAAATGAAACGGTGTTTGGTTCCCTTCAACACGATCTACATTTCTAAATAATAATAAAATCTAAATTTTGGATAGGAGGCAACAGAGGGGCAAAAACAACAAATTTTAGTGGTATTTTTTATCCAACATAGCTTTCATGTTTATCGACCGATTTTAACACAACTAATAGGACTCGATAGAGATTGAATTTTAAATTTATATATAACTGTGACCTTTGAAAGTTCAAAATCATAGGCGTGTGCAGGTCACTCAATATGAGGGTGAAGTAAATGCGTAATACAACGATTTTTTATGTTGTTTTTTTGATAAATGAAATGGTATGTCATTGTGACATTAGACAAAACAGTTATAAATCATATTTTTTGCCATAGGCGGTACCAGGTTAGTGAAAAAGGGAGGTCAAATTGGGAAAAAAATATTAACCGCAGACAAGTTGCTACTCAGCACTATAAATATGTTACTGATCGTAGATAGTTCCTTTTTGCATGTTGTACTTCATCATAGGCGTATCCAGGATCCAAACTGGGGCGGGCCTTTTGATAAGTATATTATCCGCTATTATGATACTAACTAGTCAACAGTGACTATTTCACTTACAACTTCAATTAACATTGCTTACCCCCCTTTTTACCCTACCTGGACTCGCCTATTATCTTATAACCGTTCGTAGAGTAGCCTGTGGTGCGTGTTTCATCCGAAAACTGAAGTATGTTATGTCATTGTACGCCCATGCCTCTTAGTTTCCTTGCAATAATATGACCCCCTTTTTTCCATTCCTGAGCGCGCCTCTGCAAAAAATGACCTTATTCCCTTTTCTGGCCTCATATGTGCATATATCATTATAAGCTAAACGTCTATTGCGCCGTTATCGCTGGCATATCGTCATCACCATGTCAGTCACCCCCCTTTTCATGTGCCTGAACACGCCACTGAAACTCTATATGTAGTAAATTATGGAAATAATGGAAGCAGAAGCTATCTTTTACATCTTGATAGCTATAAATGTCCCTTACATCGCTCTATTGGCTTCCCGCCAAGCATTGAATACTTCCTGGAAACCCCCCCCCTTTTTCAAGCCCCTGAAACCGCCTCTGCCATGCAATTTTTATGATATTTCAATAACATCAACTAATTTGCACTTGTTGCAATCACCGTAAGCCGATGTAACTCCTTTATACTTGAGAAAGTTAGGAAGAAACCGTGAAGATCGCATTTCCGTATTATCGCCAAATGTCGCCTCCGAACCCACCCAAAACTGTGCCCTGGAACCGCCTCTGTTAAGGTTAAGAACTCAAAATTTTAACTCAAAATGCGGTATTCAATTCTATGAAAAGTCCCAAAATTTCATGGGCCTGCTCCCAGCCGTTCTGGAGATATTTGCGAAAAACATGAGGGGGGGCGGAATCCGCCCCCTGTTACAATAAAAATAGCTAATTCGTTTGATGATGGCACAAAATGCACATCAATGCACAATGCACAATGCACATACATCTATCCCATGTTATGTTTCGCTCTTGCCACATTACCGCAAAGGTCACCCACACCAATTATGTTTAAATAATGTGAATGATAATGGTGATGATGATGAATTATGATAAATGACAATGTTAGTTACCTTTGCGGTACGGTTTATGTATTGTTCAACGATAGGAACGACACCTATAGGGCAACAGCACTCACGTCTACTTGTGTTGCTGCCCCTAGATGGCACTAGTAGTAAACGTCTGAAGTTAAGCTGTACCGCATAGCATGAAGCCAAGCACTGTGGTCTGCGCAATATATGAGGGGCCAACGAATCGTTCTGGTTATCAAAAGGGGGGAACCACTAACTACAGTTACCCTCACCGTTGAGAACCATTGTATTATGAGATAATGCACTGGTATATGAATAAGCACAATCGGCAGTTAGTTCCTTTACATTAACCATTTTTTTAAAATAGGACCTAGGCAGAGTGTGAGAATAGTAGCGGAGTACCGGAGCCTGCTGCAGAGGTTGAAGGAGTCCAGGAAACCAGTCATTGTGACTGGCATCCTCCCTCGCTGTGGAGCCAGTGAGGAGTGGTACTCGAGAGCTCTGTCTGTGAACAGCTCAGTTCAGAACTTATGTTCAGCTATGGGGCTTAGTTATGTAGACTTATGGGATCAGTTCTATGAGTGGCGTAGGTACTATATGAAGGATGGGCTTCACTTATCGGATGAGGGGGCAAGGGCTTTGGGAGATGCCTACAGAAGTGTCATTCAGGGAAACTAGGTAGGAAGGGGGGTTCAGGGACGCTAGTACTAGGGCATCAGGAAGTAAGCATTGGTAGAAGTTCATGTCAGAATAGGACAGTAGATCATAATTCCCTCAGAATTAGTAGAGTCAGCTCAAAGTATAAGATCACATGTGTGTTGCTGAATGCCCAAAGTATTAGGTCTAAATTTGATGAGTTTGAGTGTTATGTTGCCCTTGAAAAGCCTGATATCATTTGTGTAACCGAGACATGGGTTAGTGAGGGGTATAATAGGGATAGGCTACAGGATTTCGAGTTACAAGGGTATAACATGTTCTCATACTGCAGAGAATCACGGCAGGGGGGCGGAGTGTTTGTATATGTAAATAGCTTGTACTGCACTACTAGAGTTGATGATTCTAGTAAAGTAAAAGAAGTAGAATCAATCTGGCTTGACATTAAAATTGGTACAGGAAACAGAGGAAGGTTGAGGATAGGTGCATTTTACAGACCAGGGAATCTTCCAAGGAACTCCCAAGCTGAAACAGACCAAGATATTTGTGAGGAAATACGTAGGAACTTTCGGGCTCAGTGTCTTATTATGGGAGATTTTAACTTAAGAGGATACGAAAGTATAGCAGAGGAAACAAATGAGTGTAGGTTGTATAGGCAAATTTTTGAAGAGGAGCTTTGCATGCATCAGTTTGTAACAGAGCCAACCAGACATTGCTCCATTCTAGACCTTGTATTCTCAGACAACAGTGATCTAGTTAGTGACATAAGTATTTGTGCAGGTCTAGGAACCAGTGATCACAATATGGTTAAATTCAATATCTCATCAGAAATGAGGCCCAAAGATAACCTTATTATGGTTCCAAACTTCAGCCGGGCTGATTTGGATGGTATTAGAAATGACCTCGCACAGATAAAATGGAACGTTGAGTTGGCAGGTTTAGATGCATGTGAGGCCTGGAATGTTGTCAAAGCTAGATTAAGCCAAATTCAGAATCGGCATATACCCCTCAGGCACAAACGTAACAGAACCAAGGGCAAACCAGTTTGGCTTACCCCAGAAGTAAGGAGTGCTATACAAGCTAAAAGAAGTGCATTTGGCATTTTGAAGGGATCTTCACTAGATATAAATCAGAAGGCCTACCAGAATGCAAGAAATTCAGTTAAGAAAAAGGTCAGAGCAGCTAAAAGGGCAAAGGAACTTGATTTAGCTAGACATTGTAATGCAGATAGTAAGAAGTTCTTCAGTTTTTATAAGTTCAGTACAGTTTCCAAAAATATAGGTCCATTTAAGGTAGATGATGTGTTAGTTAGCAAGGACAGTGAACTGGTTGAAGTGCTTAATGATCAGTTTCAATCTGTCTTTACTATCGAGGACCAGAGTAGTATTGCAGCACTTCAGCCTGAGCTAGAGACAGAGGAGACTATAGGAGAGCTAGGTGGCATAAGTAGTGAACTTGTTCTAGAATATCTAAAGAAAGTAAGGCCTAACAAGGCAGAAGGACCTGATGAAATCCATGCTAGACTTTTAAGAGAGTCTGAAAGGGAGTTGTCGGTTCCATTAGCCATAATATTTTCTAAATCACTCGCAGATAGTAAAATTCCACTTGATTGGAAAAGAGCAAATGTTGTTCCTATTCATAAAAAGGGAGATAGAAGTAAAGAGGAAAACTATAGACCGGTTAGTCTGACCTCATTAGTCTGCAAGGTGCTTGAATCAATCATCAAAGATAAGATTGTTGAATTCTTGGAGCAAAATGAACTCATCAAGGATACACAGCATGGCTTTAGGAAGGGCCGTTCTTGTTTAACTAATCTTCTGGAGTTTTTGGATGTTGCAACAGATAGCTTTGATCAGGGTAAACAGCTAGATGTAGCTTTTCTTGATTTCAGTAAAGCATTTGACAAAGTCCCCCATACAAGACTGGGGTTGCAACTTAAAATTCATGGGATCAGGGGCAAGATTCTGGATTGGATAGAAACGTGGCTTTCAGGACGCCAGCAAAGGGTTATATTGAATGGGTGCCAATCACAATGGAAGGAGGTTCTCAGTGGGGTTCCACAGGGCTCAGTCCTGGGCCCATTGCTTTTTATAATATTTGTGAATGCAATTGAGAACAGTATAGACAGCAAAGTCTTGAAATTTGCAGACGATCTAAAAGTTGTCAGGATTATTAGAGGAAAACATGATCAGGATGTTTTTCAATCAGATCTGGACAAGCTAGTTGAGTGGTCTGAAGCATGGCAGATGAAATTCAATTTGAGTAAATGTAAGATTATGCACGCTGGACGGGTTAGCAGTAAACATAGGTATGAAATGGGTGGGCAGAAAATGGAGCAGATTGAAAAGGAAAGAGATTTAGGTGTCGTGGTAAACAATAGACTATCAGCGTCAGACCAGGTTGTAGAAGCTAGGAAAAGGCACTTAGAATGCTAGGGGCCATTAACAGAAATGTTTCCTACAAGAGTGAAAAGGTAATAACAAAACTGTATTGTGCATACGTTAGACCACATTTGGAGTATTGTGTACAAGCCTGGTCTCCAACATATGAGAAAGATTGCTGGTTGTTAGAAAGAGTTCAAAAAAGGGCAACAAAAATGGTCTTGGTAGTTCACCTTATGAAGATAGATTAAAGAAATTGGGTATGTTTTCACTTAGATATAGAAGGCTAAGAGGAGATCTAATTGAAGTCTTCAAATTTGTAAATAGTCAGCATTCTGGATATTTAAAGGGTATGTTTGAGTTCAATAGGGAACATCGAGGTAGAGGTCATCAGCATAAACTCATTATGAAACAAAGTAGGACTAGGCTACGACAGTCATTTTTCAGTAGAAGGGTTGTAGGACATTGGAATATGCTACCAGGAGATGTCGCTGATGCAGTGACACTTGCTTCCTTCAAAATTAGATTAGATAAATACTTTACAGAGAAGGGATTAGTTCATAAATACTCGTGGGATTAGCCTTCTTTTATGCAGGTAGAGTAAGGTGATTTGAAGGGGCGAGACTGGTGGAGGGGGGGGGGGGGTGCAACCTCGGATGGGCCCAAGAGGCTCTTTGTTGCACTTTCCTTTTATGTCTTTATGTCTTTGCCCGCGAAAGTTGACCTGGCATGGATGCATAATAACTGTTCGCGGAAGTCTGGCGCCAGCCGACTCCCGGGTCCAAGTTGTCATGAAATCACAGCTTTGCAAATAAATCGTCAGGATTGGCACTGTCTCAGTTTTAGTTTGCCCGTCCGCCGCGGCACGGCGCCACTGTCGTTGTTTACCGACGTGCTTCGCCATAGGCGTTCTCAGGAACGCCGACAGGACGTGACCACTGTCAATCTCTAAAATAACGCCGACTTTTCGGAATATTGCGAAATGTTTGAAGTATAGCTGTGATGAGCTGTTATGTACTGTTATGCTCATCATGGGCGTAGAAAGCGACAGGGGAGGGGGGGACGCGTCCGCTAAACACTTTCAGATTTCAACATTACGCAAATGGGCACTGCATGGAAATAATCGACTTCAAAATCCCGAGCTTTCCCCGAGCTTTCGAAATGTGGCGTCGCTATTAGTTATGATTAGGAAAATGGCCTGAAAAGGTTATTACAATTTGCATCAAATTTTCGAATCCTTGGTAACGCGTACAGCAAGCCTTGTCAATTGTTACTCTCATCATCAGTAGGTAACACACACATCAGTAGGTATCATCAGTAGGTAACATCAGTAGGAAACATCAGTAGGTAACATCAGTAGGTAACATCAGTAGGTAACACACACATCAGTAGGTAACATCAGTAGGTAACATCAGTAGGTAACATCAGTAGGTAACATCAATATGTAACATCAGTAGGAAACATCAGTAGGAAACATCAGTAGGTAACATCAGTAGGTAACATCAGTAGGTAACATCAGTAGGTAACATCAGTAGGTAACACACAGCCAACATTCCCCAAGCTCCCCCGGGTGCGGTCCCTGGCGCCGCCCCTGGCCCTGGCAGTCGTCCTCTGGCGGCTCCGAGATCGGATAGTGAGATCATCAGCTGACCAGCTGAAGACAGCTGGCGAATCTCCAAACAACCGGGCCACTGGGCCAGCGGTAGAGCTGACACTTTCAGGCCGTTTACGACCCACCCAGCACAGCGAACATCCTCTTCATCTACCCGCTACTATAGGGGGGGGGGGGGCATATAGCCTAGAAGTTACGACGCCATAAAGCCCTAATTAGCACCATCACTAAACTACTAACGTCTACTAAACTACTACTAACTACTACTAACCCACTACTATACGTTTACTGTTATGAGCTGCCAGCTTCCCATGAAAACCCGCAGTAGGATTTTTTTTAGAAGTAGGTATTATTGAACAGCATTTCATAATTAAGCCATATTTTGTAAACAGCATTCAAAGCTAAAAAACACATCAGTCACTGAGATCAAGTTCGCAATTAAGAGATACATCATATTCAATTGAAAGCCAAACGATCTTTGACACAAGCCCTTGAGACAAGACGGGAACGGGACGGGAACGGGACGGGAACGGGACGGGAACGGGACGGGAACGGAACGGGAACGGAACGGGAACGGGACGGGAACGGGACGGGAACGGGACGGGAACGGGACGGGAACGGGACGGGACGGGACGGGACGGGACGGGACGGGAACGGGACGGGAACGGGAACGGGGACGGGAACGGGGACGGGAACGGGACAGAGAGACGGGACAGAGAGACGGAGATGGAGAGACGGAGATGGAGAGACGGAGATGGAGAGACGGAGATGGAGAGACGGAGATGGAGAGACGGAGATGGAGAGACGGAGATGGAGAGACGGAGATGGAGAGACGGAGATGGAGAGACGGAGATGGAGAGACGGAGATGGAGAGACGGAGATGGAGAGACGGAGATGGAGAGACGGAGATGGAGAGACGGAGATGGAGGGACGGAGATGGAGAGACGGAGATGGAGAGACGGAGATGGAGAGACGGAGATGGAGAGACGGAGATGGAGAGACGGAGATGGAGAGACGGAGATGGAGAGACGGAGATGGAGAGACGGAGATGGAGAGACGGAGATGGAGGGACAGAGAGACGGGACAGAGACGGGACAGAGAGACGGGACAGAGAGACGGGACAAAGAGACGGGACAGAGAGACGGGACAGAGAGACGGGACAGAGAGACGGGACAGAGAGACGGAGATGGAGAAACGGGACGGAGAGACGGGACAGAAAGACGGGACGGAGAGACGGGAACGGGACGTGTTTCGTTGCCAAATCCGTGGTTGTGTGTTGGTTTGATGACGTCATGAGCTGGACAAATAGTGTCTAACCTTTCGAGCACGGAAGCGCCTGCCATCAAAGCCCGCAGAAGTACTGGTGACGTCATTACATCGATGACGTCATTGGACTGTATGGGCGCGGCTCCAAGAATCGAGTTTACTTAGGCCTTAGCGTTTGGCTCTGATTCTGAGAGAAACACCATTCAAATAAATCTGACTAGATGCAGTAACCGAACCATGAGTCTGATGCCTTACACCGATTTCAATCTTGCATCTCGGACTGGCCTTGATTCAGTTAACCCTCGCCCTACGGGGTCCTAAAACGACCCCCTGATTTTTTTTGCATAACTTTTGATACATACGGTGCATCTTGCTGAAATTTCCAGTGGCTAAGTATACAACAATTATACGTACGCTGCAAAATTTTCATTGATTTTGTTTTAGAAACTTGGGAAATATTGATGTTTTGATGACGTCATGTTGGTGGAAGAACAATAAATGTTTAACAAATCGTAGAGAACAGAGTTTTTAAGGAAATTGCAAACGCAATAGAGCAAAGATACAAAATGTCTTTTTCTTTAAGATGACAATCTATGATTTTCTAAATTTTGGGATTTTGACCCACAAAATGAACAAAAACTGATTTTGTTGGAAAATTCACCACAAAATAATAAAAAAATTAAAGATATTTTAAAAATCGGAATAAATGTGAGATAACTGAGTATGGTCAATACTCAAACCAAATTTCAAAGAAATATCTATTTTTGACTGAGTGATGGCTCCCTAAGTGTAAGAAATTCATGGCGTCATTTTTGTAATAACTTTTTTGGAATTTGTTTGGCCAGATACGAATAAATAATTACCTTTTCTGTATTTCTGAGGCAAAACTAGTTTAGGAACTGCCTTTTTATTTACATTTATCAATTTCACATTTTGAGGTTTTCTGGCAGAGCAATATCGCTGTTCTGGACGTGGTCGATCGAGGTCATTCACTTGACCTGGAAGGTCACTCGTTGATCCGAAACCTAAAAAATTGCATACCGGTAGATTTCAAACATGACAGGCAACATGTTGGTTCTTACCGCGTTGCTCTATGTTGCTTGGTTTGGAAGTTAACAGGGGGGTCTTTTTAGGACCCCCGTAGGGCGAAGGTGAAAAAGCTCCCGTAGCGCGAGGGTTAAACTCTAAGGAAGTAAGAGGTGGACACCAAGTGTTGGACAAAGTTGTAAACGTAGTAGCTGGAATATCTATGTGAATTCACATGAAGATGAAAAATGTGCAGACATTGTGATCGACCTGTTGGCTTCTTACTTGTACTGTTGTACTGTTCTGTACTACTACTTGTACTCAGTACTGTCTCGTCTCTGTACTGTTACTGTTAATTGTACTGTTGTACTGTTCTGTACTGCTACTTGTACTGGTGTACTGTTCTTTACTGCTACTTGTACTCAGTACTGTCTCGTCTCTGTACTGTTACTGTTACATGTACTGTTTATGTTACTTGTACTGTTCGTACTTGTACTGTTGGCTTCTTGTGGACCATCAGTGTACCATCAGGCAAGCGCCATTATGTTAGAAAGTGGAATTTGTAGAGGTTATGTTTGCACTCGTGAACTTGTGAGAGGTGAATGTGACCACCTTGCCCTGCTTTGCTGCGTGCGTTTCCTCAGCGAATGGAGCTGTGCCTTTCTCCCACACATCACACAGTTCACCATCATGATCACACAGTTCACCATCATGATCATCGCCAGCCATCAACTTCGCCTTATTCATGGCCAATGCCCGATTCACAATCATCCTAATTGCAATATTCCTAGATTTAATATATGATAACTAAGTATAGTATACTGTATTGTTTCCACTCTTATGTCATAGCCTACCTTATCCAAAACAGAAACTAACAACCTAAATATAACCTGGACACGCTGTCCTCATCTGCTCTGCACTGTCCTCATCTGTCCTCATCTGCTCTGCACTGTCCTCATCTGTCCTCATCTGCTCTGCACGTCTGTCCGTCGCAACCAGAGTACGCCACGGGCCAAGCTGGCCCTATGGGCCATGGGCCAGACCTGGGCTGGGCCATGGGACGGGCATCAACTTGAAGGAAATCACCTGGCTCTGGACGGGCATGTGCTGATAATTTTGAAGTAATGCGCGCAAGGTCAGGTCAGAGCTTACAAATATTGTAACCAGCAGTTCACTTCCACAGCAAAACACTGTTGCCGTGGCTGTGGCTTTTTGTTTTGTGGTAAGCAGAGTTGGTTCATTGTTTCACATTTATAGTATACAAGTAAATATGCTAGGAAAGCGATTGCAATTTTTTTGAAATATGTATATGCTGAACTGTTCGGGCCGGGCCGGGCCTGGGCCTCAATATTATTAATTTGGCCGGGCCTGGTCCGGGCCTGGGCTTGGTGTTCATGGGTCCGAGCTGGGCCGGGCTGGGGGTTGGTGGGCCCGTAACGAGCACTGGTATGGACGCCTCTGCGCCTGTACTGACTGGGCGTGTCAGTGCTCAGTGCTCAGTGCTCAGTGCTCAGTGATCAGTGATCAGTGCTCGGTGCTCGGTGCTCGGTGCTCGGTGCTCGGTGCTCGGTGCTCGGTGCTCGGTGCTCGGTGCTCGGTGCTCGGTGCTCGGTGCTCGGTGCTCGGTGCTCGGTGATCGGTGCTCGGTGCTCGGTGCTCGGTGCTCGGTGCTCGGTGCTCGGTGCTCGGTGCTCGGTGCTCGGTGCTCGGTGCTCGGTGCTCGGTGCTCGGTGCTCGGTGCTCGGTGCTCGGTGCTCGGTGCTCGGTGCTCGGTGCTCGGTGCTCGGTGCTCGGTGCTCGGTGCTCGGTGCTCGGTGCTCGGTGCTCGGTGCTCGGTGCTCGGTGCTCGGTGCTCGGTGCTCGGTGCTCGGTGCTCGGTGCTCGGTGCTCGGTGCTCGGTGCTCGGTGCTCGGTGCTCGGTGCTCGGTGCTCGGTGCTCGGTGCTCGGTGCTCGGTGCTCGGTGCTCGGTGCTCGGTGCTCGGTGCTCGGTGCTCGGTGCTCGGTGCTCGGTGCTCGGTGCTCGGTGCTCGGTGCTCGGTGCTCGGTGCTCGGTGCTCGGTGCTTGGTGCTTGGTGCTTGGTGCTTGGTGCTTGGTGCTCGGTGCTCGGTGCTCGGTGCTCGGTGCTCGGTGCTCGGTGCTCGGTGCTCGGTGCTCGGTGCTCGGTGCTCGGTGCTCGGTGCTCGGTGCTCGGTGCTCGGTGCTCGGTGCTCGGTGCGCGGTGATCGGTGATCGGTGCTCGGTGCTCGGTGCTCGGTGCTCGGTGCTCGGTGCTCGGTGCTCGGTGCTCGGTGCTCGGTGCTCGGTGATCGGTGCTCGGTGCTCGGTGCTCGGTGCGCAGTGCGCAGTGCGCAGTGCGCAGTGCGCAGTGCGCAGTACTCAGTGCTCAGTGCTCAGTACTCAGTACTCAGAGGTGCCGAAGTTCGAAGCACGACACCTGTGTTGGCTCTAGAGCGCCAACTGATGGCTCCCATCAGAGGTGCCGAGACAGAGGTGCCGAAGTTCGAAGCACGACACCTGTGTTGGCTCTAGAGCGCCAACTGATGGCTCCCATCAGAGGTGCCGAGACAGAGGTGCCGAAGTTCGAAGCACGACACCTGTGTTGGCTCTAGAGCGCCAACTGATGGCTCCCATCAGAGGTGCCGAGACAGAGGTGCCGAAGTTCGAAGCACGACACCTGTGTTGGCTCTAGAGCGCCAACTGATGGCTCCCATCAGAGGTGCCGAGACAGAGGTGCCGAAGTTCGAAGCACGACACCTGTGTTGGCTCTAGAGCGCCAACTGATGGCTCCCAGCTGTCTCCGTATCAACAACCCTCTGCACCACTTGTCGTCCCACCGGACGGAACACACGCGCCTCGCCCCCGTGTGTGTGTGTATGTGTGTGTGTGTGTGTATGTGTGTATGTGTGTGTATGTGTGTATGTGTGTGTATGTGTGTATGTGTGTATGTGTGTATGTGAGTGTATGTGTGTATGTGTGTATGTGTGTATGTGTGTATGTGTGTATGTGTGTATGTGTGTATGTGTGTATGTGTGTATGTGTGTATGTGTGTATGTGTGTATGTGTGTATGTGTATATGTGTGTATGTGTGTATGTGTGTATGTGTGTATGTGTGTATGTGTGTATGTGTGTATGTGTGTATGTGTGTATGTGTGTATGTGTGTATGTGTATGTGTATATGTGTGTATGTGTGTATGTGTGTATGTGTGTATGTGTGTATGTGTGTATGTGTGTATGTGTGTATGTGTGTATGTGTGTATGTGTGTATGTGTGTATGTGTATATGTGTATTTGTGTGTATGTGTGTATGTGTGCGCGTGCGTGCGTGCGTGCGTACTTGCGTGCGAGTGCGCGCGCGCGTGCGTGGGTGCGTGGGTGCGTGCGTGCGTGCGTGCGTGCGTGCGTGTTGCGTGCGTGCGTGCGTGCGTGCGTGCGTGCGTGCGTGCGTGCGTGCGTATGTTGACCGAACAACGATCACTAACGATAGGGAGGGGGAGGGGGGAGACAACTCGAGCTGGAAAAACAGTCAGACCACCAGACATAGGCGTGATAAAGCTCTTTTGCCATCAACTGCTATAGGTCATGATATATTTAAACATTGCATAATCTGGCACACAGTTGCAACTTTGCCACTAGATTGGACCTCTTTTGTCCCAAGTTTTCCAACCGAACGTGTGCACCGTCGGGTACCTAAGTCGGATATTCGTCGTGATTTGAACAGCAACAACATCAGCACCAACATCATCTCCACTTGCCTGAAGGAAGAAGCGTGATACCTCACGGAGGAAGGCGGAGGCTGGAAACGCGTTTTCATAACCGCTTACTTACTTTGTTAAAACAAACTTCTTAGTCTAATTTCTGGCAGGATACGCAGGGTTGGTGAGTTACCATTATCAAATGGGCGGCGGAAGGAAATTCCCAAGGGATGTGGGAGCAAATGACAGAGGTTTCGGGACAAACCGTCTCTGCAATCAGATTTTTATCATGCGACAGCGATAGGTAAAATGTGAATTGTATCCAAGTTTCGGGGTGAGGGGGGGGGGGATCTCCCCTCCCCCATCCACTGCCACTGCATCAATATAAATATTCTGACTAGGTTTTCTACGGAACAATGTCAAAAGACTGAACGGACCATTTCAAATTCAGTTTTAGTCAAATCTTCAACCGTGCTTGTTTAAATTGTTCTTGAGCGGATGTCCGTCATTGTTGTGCATCGACGTCTGAGGTGTATTTCCGTGCGTGTGTTTACTTACGCAGACGGTAATCTGACTTGGCGAGCTGCCCACTGAGCGGGGCGTTCTTGGACGTGCAGCAGCCCATGACTTCAGAGATCGCTGTGCGTTCTCACCGCAGATCGACGGATCTTCTCATGGGAGATCACCAGACGTTCTCCCGAAGAGAGCCGGGTGGTTTCGTCAGAAGTCGCAAGATAGTCGTCAGAAGTCGCAAGATAGTCGTGCAAATCGCAAGAGAGTCGTCAAAATCCCGACGATTCCTTGCAAATCGCAAAGGGTTTGCGGTTGAGACGACGAGGATCAGAAAACACTATGTTTCATTCGGAGACCGTCAGCTGTGCCTGGTGGAACCATATCGGGTCAGACACCTGGCCCACCACAACACCTCGCTGTCTTTAAAGTCACGTGACCCGTCACTAACCTCCACTGACCCGTCACTGACCCGTCACTGACCCGTCACTGACCCGTCACTGACCCGTCACTGACCCATCACTGACCCGTCACTGACCCGTCACTGACCCGTCACTGACCCGTCACTGACCCGTCACTGACCCGTCACTGACCCGTCACTGACCCGTCACTGACTGACCCGTCACTGACCCATCACTGACCCGTCACTGACCCGTCACTGACTGACCCGTCACTGACCCGTCACTGACCCGTCACTGACCCGTCACTGACCCGTCACTGACTGACCCGTCACTGACTGACCCGCCACTGACTGACCCGTCACTGACTGACCCGTCACTGACTGACCCGTCACTGACCCGTCACTGACCCGTCACTGACCCGTCACTGACTGACCCGTCACTGACCCGTCACTGACCCGTCACTGACCCGTCACTGACTGACCCATCACTGACCCGTCACTGACCTGTCACTGACTGACCCGTCACTGACTGACCCGTCACTGACTGACCCGCCACTGACTGACCCGTCACTGACTGACCCATCACTGACCCGTCACTGACCCGTCACTGACCCGTCACTGACCCGTCACTGACTGACCTGTCACTGACTGACCCGCCACTGACTGACCCGTCACTGACCCGTCACTGACCCGTCACTGACTGACCCGTCACTGACTGACCCGTCACTGACTGACCCGTCACTGACCCGTCACTGACCCGTCACTGACTGACCCGTCACTGACTGACCCGTCACTGACCCGTCACTGACCCGCCACTGGCTGACCCGTCACTGACCCGTCACTGACCCGTCACTGACTGACCCGTCACTGACTGACCCGTCACTGACCCGTCACTGACCCGTCACTGACTGACCCGTCACTGACTGACCCGTCACTGACCCGTCACTGACCCGCCACTGGCTGACCCGTCACTGACTGACCCGCCACTGACTGACCCTCCACTGACTGACCCGTCACAGACCCGTCACTGACCCGTCACTGACCCGTCACTGACCCGTCACTGACCCGTCACTGACCCGTCACTGACCCGTCACTGACCCGTCACTAACCCGTCACTAACCCGTCACCCGGCAACCCGCGGCCGGTGGCAGGTCACTCCTGACTAGAGGTGGCCCGGCCGGCGGCGCTCATGGCGCTCGTCGGCGGCGGGCCGGCGGCCGGACCCACTGATCTGAGCGCGGGCGGCCCGGGACGAAAATAAACAGCTGCTACCAGTCTCCCCCTCCCCCTCCCGCCCGCGAATCCCGCTCGCCACACCCACCGCCGAGAGCTGGAGAAGCTCGCGCGTCGGCTCGCGCCGTCTGTGTTTGTCTGGTGACCTCTGAGGTCATTCAAGGTCGTCTGGGGGTCAGAAGGGACAGACAGGTGGGGCTCTGGCGCAACAGCATGTCGCCTTCCTGCAGCAACCCTCCAACCGGGATGCCAGGAGAAATGTCTGCTGATTGAATGATGTTTAAGTAGTTTTGTTTTTGATTCTGCTTAAATAATTGCATAGTTTCTTCAAAGTATTTGTGTTTCGGCCGCGCTTCTTTCAATGACATTACGGACAGGACAGAAGGACAGAAGGACAGAAGGACAGAAGGACAGAAGGACAGAAGGACAGAAGGACAGAAGGACAGAAGGACAGAAGGACAGAAGGACAGAAGGACAGAAGGACAGAAGGACAGAAGGACAGAAGGACAGAAGGACAAAAGGACAAAAGGACAAAAGGACAAAAGGACAAAAGGACAAAAGGACAAAAGGACACAAGGACACAAGGACACAAGGACACAAGGACAGAAGGACAGAAGGACAAAAGGACAAAAGGACAAAAGGACAGAAGGACAGAAGGACAGAAGGACAAAAGGACAAAAGGACAAAAGGACAAAAGGACAAAAGGACAAAAGGACAAAAGGACAAAAGGACAAAAGGACAAAAGGACACAAGGACACAAGGACACAAGGACAAAAGGACAGAAGGACAAAAGGACAAAAGGACAGAAGGACACAAGGACACAAGGACAAAAGGACAAAAGGACAAAAGGACAAAAGGACAAAAGGACAAAAGGACAAAATGACAAAAGGACAAAATGACACAAGGACACAAGGACAAAAGGACAAAAGGACAAAAGGACAAAAGGACAGAAGGACAAAAGGACAAAATGACACAAGGACAAAAGGACAAAAGGACAAAAGGACAAAAGGACAAAAGGACAAAAGGACAAAAGGACACAAGGACACAAGGACACAAGGACACAAGGACAAAAGGACAAAAGGACAAAAGGACAAAAGGACAAAAGGACAAAAGGACAAAAGGACAAAAGGACAGAAGGACAAAAGGACAAAAGGACAAAAGGACAAAAGGACAAAAGGACAAAAGGACAAAAGGACAAAAGGACAAAAGGACACAAGGACACAAGGACAAAAGGACAAAAGGACAAAAGGACAGAAGGACAAAAGGACAAAAGGACAGAAGGACACAAGGACAAAAGGACAAAAGGACAAAAGGACAAAAGGACAAAAGGACAAAAGGACAAAAGGACAAAAGGACAAAAGGACAAAAGGACAAAAGGACAAAAGGACAAAAGGACAAAAGGACAAAAGGACAAAAGGGCACAAGGACACAAGGGCACAAGGACACAAGGACACAAGGGCACAAGGACACAAGGACACAAGGACACAAGGACGGACGGACGGACGGACGAATGACGGACGGCAGACAGACGACAGACGGACGACAGACGGACGACAGACGGACGACAGACGGACGACAGACGGACGACAGACGGACGACAGACGGACGACAGACGGACGACAGACGGACGACACAGCCGTATCAGATCATAATTGTGTATTGATGTCCGCTGCGTTTGGATTTTCACATCCCGTATTGTCAGAACTCATACGACCTTCTTTATCTTAATAAATCGCTATATGCTACTTTTTCCCCTTTTTTCCCGGAGCGGCCTAAAGCCATATTGCGGGGGCGGGGTCAAATTACTTCTGGCAATTTGCCAGGCAAAGCATGGCGTTAACCGGTTTATATGAACCCGGGCAAGCAAGGGAGTAGGGTGATCAATCTTAAGTTAAGTGATTTGTTCAAGGTCAATGCTAATGTCTATATTACGTAAACCCGCGAGTTACTGGGGTATATTTCATAACGCGACCTACTGGGGGGGCTATTTTTTCCCACCCCTCTGCTCTCCGGAACTACTGGACCGAATGTAAAAACTCAAACGGAATTCGATAGCCCTGGGAAATTTATTGAAGGAAACATAATATTGTTGACCTCGGGGTCACAGATGACGTCACAGGTCAGGTCAAGTACAACATGTTTCACCGTGTCAAAAGGTCTCGATGGACGGAATTGTCGCGCAAAATTGCAATATAAAACCCGCGAGTTACTGGGGGCTATTTTTTGCCCCCCCCCCCCCTCCCTTTATTTTGCAATAACTCCTAAACGAACACCCGTATCGTCACTAAACTTCAGTAACTTCTCTCACATCGATTCTACACATGTTGGCAAAATACAAAATATGAGGCTATGATAGGTCAACCGGAAATGACGTCAGAGTGACGTCATGTTCTTCGGTTTTTGTTGCAAAATAATGGTTTGCGGATAACGCTGTCAAAGGTACGATATTTGAGATAAACTAAATTGTATTAAATCAAATTATTAACAATAGACCGGGCTATCAAACTGCAATCTCGGATTTGTGTGTTTTTTTTTTAATTCAAAATTTTGAGAAATCCAAAGACATTTGTTTTTGTTTTTACAAAATGTTCAAGAAAAAAATCAGAATTATCCAAAAACCGGAATATATATGATCGAAACGTATGCGGTGAATATGTGTACCAATTTTAAAGTCGATATCTTTAAAAATGACCGAGTTATGACCTTTAAATGACAAAAATCGACCACTTCTCACAGCATTACTATGACAAAAAACGCATTTCCATTTTTGCTTTTTACTTTTATTTATGTGGAACAAACAATGTTCTAAGGTCATTTTTCGCGTTCTAGGCGAAAAACCAACCCATAAACATGTATTACAACGCCTAATGACCGTAATCTGCAGTTTGACCTCGTGACCTCGGATGACCTTGACCTGACCCAAGGTCATAAACAGCTTAGAAAGGTACTTAGAAGTGTCAGACACACGAACCATACCGATTTATCAACAGCTTATGCGTTTAATATCGCAATTTTGCGCGACAATTCCATCCATAGAGACCTTTTGACACGGTCAAACATTTTGTACTTGACCTGACTGTGACGTCATCGGTGACCCCGAGGTCAACAATATTATGTTTCCCTCGATAAATTGCCCAGGGCTATCGAATGCCGTTTGAATTTTTACATTCGGCCCAGTAGTTCCGGAGATCAGAGGGGGGGGGGGGGGGGGGTAAAAAATAGCCCCCCTCCCAGTAAGTCGCGTTATGAAATATACCCCGGTAACTCGCGGGTTAAACGCATAAGCTGTCGATTAATCGGTATCATTCGTGTGTCTGACACTTCTAAGTACCTTTCTAAGCTGTTTATGACCTTAGGTCAGTTAAAAGGTCATCCGAGGTCACGAGGTCAATCTGCAGACTACGGTCATTAGGCGTTGTAACACATGTTTATGGGGTTGTTTTTCGTCTGGAACGCGAAAAATTACCTTAGAACATTGTTTGTTCCATATATAAAGAAGAAAAAAGCAAAAATTGAAATGCATTTTTTACGCATAGAAATGCTGTGAGAAGTATTCGATTTTTGTCATTTAAAGGTCATAACTCGGTCATTTTTAAAGATATCTATTTCAAATTTGGTACACAAATTCACCGCATACGTCTTGATGACATGTATTCCGGTTTTTGGATAATTCTGATTTTTTCTTGAAAATTTTGTAAAAAGAAGAAAAAATGTATTTGGATTTCTCAAAAATTTGAATTTAAATACATCAAAAATCCGAGATAGCAGTTTGATAGCCCGGTCTATTGTCAGTAATTTTTGTTTAAAACAATTTAGTTTATCTCAAATATCGTACCTTTGACAGCATTTTCTGCAAACCATTACTTTGCAACAAAAACCGAAGAACATGACGTCACTCTGACGTCATTCTCGGTTAACCTATCATAGCCTCATATTTTGTATTTTGCCAACCTGTGTAGAATTGATGTGAGAGAAGGTACTGCAAGTTTGATGACGATACCGGTGTTCGTTTAGGAGTTATTGCAAAATAACGGGAGGGGAGGCAAAAAATAGCCCCCCCCCAGTAACTCGCGGGTATACCCTCGCCCTACGGGAGCTTTTGGGAGTAGTTTGGGAGATAATAATGTTTTGATGACGTCATGTTGGTGGAAATAATATACATATTTAAAAAAACTGATAGCGAACAGAGTTTTAAAGGAAATTGCCAACGCAATTCACCAAAGATACAAACAGACATTCTTTTTAAAATGGCTAGCTCGGATTTTCAAAATTTTGGGTTTTTGATCCCTAAAATAAGAAAATATGATATTTTTGGGAACAATCCCGACAAAATTAAAATTTTCAAAGATGTTAAAACGGAAAAATATGTGAGAGAAATGAGTATGGACAATACCCATACCAAATTTAAAAGCAATATCGTCATTTTTGACTGAGTGATGGCTCCCTAAGTGTAAAATACTGATGACGTTATTTTTAAAATAACTTTTTTTCCTTTTTTTTGACAAGATACCAACAAATAGTTACCTTTTCTGTATTTCTGAGCCAGAACTGGTCTAGGAACATGCCTTTTTATTTACATTTATCAATTTCTAATTTTGAGGTTTTCTGAAGAACAAAATCGCTTTTCTGGACGTGGTAAATCCGAGGTCATTCGCTTCACCTGAGTACTGTACTGAGTACTGAGGCAAAGGCCTGGGCTGGGCCTGGGCTGGGCCTGGGCTGGGCCTGGGCTGGGCCTGGGCTGGGCCTGGGCTGGGCCTGGGCTGGGCCTGGGCTGGGCCTGGGCTGGGCCTGGGCTGGGCCTGGGCTGGGCCTGGGCTGGGCCTGGGCTGGGCCTGGGCTGGGCCTGGGCTGGGCCTGGGCTGGGCCTGGGCTGGGCCTGGGCTGGGCCTGGGCTGGGCCTGGGCTGGGCCTGGGCTGGGCCTGGGCTGGGCCTGGGCTGGGCCTGGGCTGGGCCTGGGCTGGGCCTGGGCTGGGCCTGGGCTGGGCCTGGGCTGGGCCTGGGCTGGGCCTGGGCTGGGCCTGGGCTGGGCCTGGGCTGGGCCTGGGCTGGGCCTGGGCTGGGCCTGGGCTGGGCCTGGGCTGGGCCTGGGCTGGGCCTGGGCTGGGCCTGGGCTGGGCCTGGGCTGGGCCTGGGCTGGGCCTGGGCTGGGCCTGGGCTGGGCCTGGGCTGGGCCTGGGCTGGGCCTGGGCTGGGCCTGGGCTGGGCCTGGGCTGGGCCTGGGCTGGGCCTGGGCTGGGCCTGGGCTGGGCCTGGGCTGGGCCTGGGCTGGGCCTGGGCTGGGCCTGGGCTGGGCCTGGGCTGGGCCTGGGCTGGGCCTGGGCTGGGCCTGGGCTGGGCCTGGGCTGGGCCTGGGCTGGGCCTGGGCTGGGCCTGGGCTGGGCCTGGGCTGGGCCTGGGCTGGGCCTGGGCTGGGCCTGGGCTGGGCCTGGGCTGGGCCTGGGCTGGGCCTGGGCTGGGCCTGGGCTGGGCCTGGGCTGGGCCTGGGCTGGGCCTGGGCTGGGCCTGGGCTGGGCCTGGGCTGGGCCTGGGCTGGGCCTGGGCTGGGCCTGGGCTGGGCCTGGGCTGGGCCTGGGCTGGGCCTGGGCTGGGCCTGGGCTGGGCCTGGGCTGGGCCTGGGCTGGGCCTGGGCTGGGCCTGGGCTGGGCCTGGGCTGGGCCTGGGCTGGGCCTGGGCTGGGCCTGGGCTGGGCCTGGGCTGGGCCTGGGCTGGGCCTGGGCTGGGCCTGGGCTGGGCCTGGGCTGGGCCTGGGCTGGGCCTGGGCTGGGCCTGGGCTGGGCCTGGGCTGGGCCTGGGCTGGGCCTGGGCTGGGCCTGGGCTGGGCCTGGGCTGGGCCTGGGCTGGGCCTGGGCTGGGCCTGGGCTGGGCCTGGGCTGGGCCTGGGCTGGGCCTGGGCTGGGCCTGGGCTGGGCCTGGGCTGGGCCTGGGCTGGGCCTGGGCTGGGCCTGGGCTGGGCCTGGGCTGGGCCTGGGCTGGGCCTGGGCTGGGCCTGGGCTGGGCCTGGGCTGGGCCTGGGCTGGGCCTGGGCTGGGCCTGGGCTGGGCCTGGGCTGGGCCTGGGCTGGGCCTGGGCTGGGCCTGGGCTGGGCCTGGGCTGGGCCTGGGCTGGGCCTGGGCTGGGCCTGGGCTGGGCCTGGGCTGGGCCTGGGCTGGGCCTGGGCTGGGCCTGGGCTGGGCCTGGGCTGGGCCTGGGCTGGGCCTGGGCTGGGCCTGGGCTGGGCCTGGGCTGGGCCTGGGCTGGGCCTGGGCTGGGCCTGGGCTGGGCCTGGGCTGGGCCTGGGCTGGGCCTGGGCTGGGCCTGGGCTGGGCCTGGGCTGGGCCTGGGCTGGGCCTGGACTGGGCCTGGGCTGGGCCTGGGCTGGGCCTGGGCTGGGCCTGGGCTGGGCCTGGGCTGGGGCTGGGCCTGGGCTGGGCCTGGGCTGGGCCTGGGCTGGGCCTGGGCTGGGCCTGGGCTGGGCCTGGGCTGGGCCTGGGCTGGGCCTGGGCTGGGCCTGGGCTGGGCCTGGGCTGGGCCTGGGCTGGGCCTGGGCTGGGCCTGGGCTGGGCCTGGGCTGGGCCTGGGCTGGGCCTGGGCTGGGCCTGGGCTGGGCCTGGGCTGGGCCTGGGCTGGGCCTGGGCTGGGCCTGGGCTGGGCCTGGGCTGGGCCTGGGCTGGGCCTGGGCTGGGCCTGGGCTGGGCCTGGGCTGGGCCTGGGCTGGGCCTGGGCTGGGCCTGGGCTGGGCCTCAACTTTAAGAAAATCATCGAGCTCTGGAGGGGCCTGGACTGAGAATGTTGAAGCTCAGGTCAGGGCTGAAAAATATGTCAACCAGCAGTTCACTTCCACAGCAACACACTGTTGCTGTGGCTGTGGCTTTTTGTTTATTTTTGGTTAGCATAGTTGGTTCATTGTTTAACATTTATAGTATAAAAGGAAATATGCTAGGATAGTGATTGCAAATTTTGTGAAAATATGTATATGCTTAATTTGAACGGGCCGGACTGGGCCTGGATCTCAATATTATAAATTTGACTGGGCCTGGTCCGGGCCTGGGCTTGGTGTTCATGGGCCTGGGCCGGGCTGGGCTGGGGGTTGGTGGGCCCGTGACGAACAATGCGGGGGGGGGGGTGTCATCCCGGAATTCCCCATGTATCGGCTGCCGAGAAAGCTCATCATTATAGATGACGTCACTGGTGCTCTGGTCCAGTCGTGGCCAGCACCGTCGCCGCAGCTGCGCTTTCGAGCGTGTTTCGGTCTTTTGACGGGTTTTGACGATTGCGGAAATTTGAAGTCGTCGCCGTTAGATAAGTAAGTTATGTTGCATGGCTATATTTGGAAATATTTTGTTTTTTCTAAGTTTTTTTAAAAGCATATCTTGAACATTAAGCCAAAACAATGCCATTTGCAACATTTCCAGGTACCGTTTTCCAGGTAATATGGCCGTCTCCTCCCTCAGCCGGACCTGGACAGCGAACGGCCGTTTCGCCCATCAGCCGGACCTGGGCAGCGTACGGCCGTCTCACCCCTCAGCCGGACCGGGGCAGCATGTGGCCGTCTCGCTCCTAGCCGGACCGGTGCAGCATATGGCCGTCTCGTCTCTCAGCCAGACTGGGGCAGCATGTGTGGCCGTCTCGCCCCTTAGCCGGACCGGTGCAGCGTGTGCCCGTCTCGCTCTTCAGCCAGACCGGGGCAGCTTTCGGCCGTCTCGCCCCTCAGCCGGACCGGTGCAGCGTATGCCCGTCTCGCCTTCAGCCAGACCGGGGCAGCGAACGGCCGTCTCGCCCCTCAGCCAGACTGGGGCAGAGTATGGCCACCCCCACCCTTAGCCGGACCGGGGCAGCGTATAGCCGTTTCACCCCTCAGCCAGACCGGGGCAGCATATGGCCGTCTCGCCCCTCAGCCAGACCGGGACAGCGTATAGCCGTTTCACCCATCAGCCAGAACGGGGCAGCGTATGGCCGTCTCACCCCTCAGACCGGTTAAGCGTATGGCCGTCTCGCCCCTCAGCCAGACCTGGGCAACGTATAGCCGTCTCCCCCCCCACCCCTCAACCAGAACGGGGCAGCGTATCGCCGTCTCACCCCTCAGACCGGTTCAGCGTATGGCCGTCTCGCCCCTCAGCCAGACCTGGGCAACGTATAGCCGTCTCCCCCCCCCCCCCCACCTCTCAGTCGGACCGGGGCAGCGTATGGCCGTCTCGCCCTCAGCCAGACCGGGGCAACGTATAGCCGTCTCCCCCCCCCCCCTCAGCCGGACCGGAGCAGCGTATGACCGTCTCCCCCTCAGCATGAAGTAAGGGATGGATAATTATCCGCGGTAAACGCAATCTTAAATAGGATCGTACCTTGGCGCAACTATCCGTATCCCGTTCGAAATATTCGCACTGCACCGAGCCGCGTGCGACCAGATCACCAGTGACGTCACGCTAATGTTGTGCGATTGGGGCGCTAAAATCACCGGATGGCTCTACCTTTCTTCTACGGCCTGGGGTTAATGATGACCATATGCTACTTCTCACTAGAGTCTGTTCAGGGGCCTCTCGGCTTGCCAAGGGGCCATTGAGTCTGTTCAGGGGCCTCTCGAGCTTATCCAGAGGGCCATTGAGACTGTGAACTCGAGTCTGCCCAGGGGTTGCTAGCCGTCGCCTGTAGCACCTGCCTGCCGTGATCAGCGAGGTCATAATGAGCGGTAATGTGCTGTATTCTGACCCACCTGGTGCAATGTTTTCCTGGGTTTAAAAATGGTAATTTGATAAGTCTGTTTCGTTTTTTTTTTATTCGGGTGGGGGGGAGGTAGTACAAAACAATTTAACTTTTTTCTCTCAGGAATGTCTGCTGCAATATTTGTCAGCCAGGGGCGTCGCTGACGAGATGGTCGGGGGGATGTGTGGGCAGAATCCCCCCCCCTCTTAGAAGGCGGGAGGGGTGGGTCGACTCCCCTCCCCCCCCCCCCCTCCCCACACACACACACACTTTTTGCGGGGCAATTTAACAATTTGTCGTAAAAATTGTAAAAATTAAAAAATTGCAGTCAAAATCTAGTTATCCTCCTGTCAAAAAACTGGAAAATTTCGCGCCGCTTCGCGGCATGACAAGTTTCGCAATTGCTTATACAAATTTGGAAAATGGGAAAAATAATGTCATGTAGTGTCTTGCAGAGGCTCTCCTTGGCGGTAATTGCTGGCCCCAGGGCCCATTCCCTTCATAAAATATACACTTTCAAGTTTCAAGCAGGCTACATGTTAAGCTAGTCTGCCGAGTTCCGAAAAAGGCGACGCGAACGCAAAGACGCGGAGATCCGCACACGGAAGCTGCTCCTGCGGTGCCCAATTTGCTGGACCGAAGAACTAATAGTGAGAACAGGCCAGGACCATCTCCCCAAGCCAACTCCTCCAGGCTCCTCCATGGATCCACAGGGACCATTTATGCGCGGGAAGTCGTTCCGCCTCGGGCAGCTTTCAAACCATTTTCACTGTTACCACACTGAGATAACTATTGATTCTAGGCTCCCAGGTATTCTTCAAAACTCTCCTCCGGAAATGCTTCCACATTCCCCCAAACGACGTAGAGCCTAGAGAAATGTGGCGTTTTCCTAAGAGTTTTCCAGCCAGAGTAAACAACGCTAGAGTGTAGAGGGGATACACAAGAGTTTTAGAGAATGATGCCTTGAAGCATTAAATCATTTTCACGCAAATACTCCAAATTATGCTCGCCATTTATCGTATGTAGTATAATACGGAATTAAGCGGGGGGAATTTTGGAGAGTTTTGGGGAATAGAGAAGTTCCAGAACATTTCGTCTGAAGCTGAAATTGACGTATCCGTCATCCGCCAAATTGTGTTTGTGTTGTGTAGTTGTGCGCGCCTGCAGCGAGTGTGGGAAAGCAACTGTGAGTGTTTGACATTTTGAGTGATTGAAAGAAGGGGGTAAGGAAAATTTCAACGAACGAATGGCTTTTTATATGATTGTTAATGGTATTTGTGTGCAATTTAGTATGCTTGACATGTCTGTATGTGGTTAATCTCTGCGCAATTGGTAGAGGCTTCAATGATTTCCGTGATGTGAGTATGGCCAGGCCCGTCTGTCCGGTGGCGCGAAAAATGTCCAGGCCGATCGTTTGCTGTGGGTTTTTTTTCTGTTTGTCCCACCAAAGGGATAGTTTATTCAATGCCCACATATCTAAATCAACACACACACACAGACCAACACAAACCGCACTGCACACAGTCGTGACACAGCACTGCACCGTCTCTCTACGGTTCGCGGCTTCATCCCTCCGACTCGCACCAAAGCAGCCTGCCTAAACTAAACATAATCAACTCACCTAAATAAGCCTAAACATAATCAACTCACCCCACAGCAGTCAAGTACATGTACAAAAGAGGCTTGTGCGTGTGCGCGCGCGCGCGTGCGTATGTGTGTGTGCCCGTGCGCGTGCGTGTGTGTGTGTGTGTGTAGTAGTGTAGTAATAGTGTGTGCATGTGCGTGTTGTGTGCGTGTATGTAAATGTTTATGTGTGTATGTCTGTGTTGTGCTTGTGGTTGTGATTATGGGTGTTTGGCGTCAGGACACGAGCGAGCACGTGCGCAAAAATAATTACTGGAGGATACGCTTTAATGTTTTCCATTTATTTTCGAAGTTATCAGGTTTGTTCTTAAGCATGCTGGCAAGTTGTTCTTTTTCTGCTTCAATTCTTAATAAGTTCATCATATGAGAGGCTTCCGGTTTTTTGCCAGCATTGCGAGATCTGTAAATGACTGCTTTTGCTATGGTGATCAATAGTGTTTGAAGTGCATCTGTTTCCTGTGGGAAGAACCACGATTGTTCACCGAGGTGAAAATGTATTTGGTACTCAGTGGACAGTTTTCTCTTTATATTCTGTAGAAATGCTTGTGTATCTGGACACTGCCAGAATAAGTGAGTTATTGTTTCAGTGTCACGCGCGCAAAATGTACAAGTGCTGTTGTCGGATATCTTGATAGTAAATAGAAACTTATTAGTTGTGATAATCCTGGTTATAATTCTGTAATGAAGGTAAAGTAAATATACGGATTTCGTAGCTTTTTTAACATGCATCAAACTCCCTTCTTGATGGAATCCGATATCACGGTTCCATTTCTGCTTGAGTTTTGCATCAGTAGTGTCACATTTCTTCCTCAATGCATTGATTAATAGTGAATAGTAATATCTAGTGATATTTGGCTTATTGAAGAAAAATTGCAACTTGAATGGAATATTCGGTCTTTCGAATGAAATGTGTGTTGCGTTTCTGACGTTATTAGGTAAGCTACGGATTAATGATTCGTAGCACAGGAATGTCATTGAGATTCGGTATTGCACTTTTATTTCTTCTCGTGACAGTATATTTCCATTATCTGTATTAAAAAGATCACCAATAAATCTTAGTCCTCGATCATTCCATTGCGGGACAATGGAAGTTTTATATTTTGTATAATTTGAGAACCATATCTGCTCTCTCATGATGTTTTCTGGTTGAAGGCTCAGCATTTTATTTAATTGGATAAGATATTTCACCACATCACTCCAGAATTCATTTTTCATTTGCGCCTTTACCACTATCAGCTGTGCCGTGCCATACGTAAGCAGCTTAAATGGGTCTAAATGTTCTAGCTTTGTAACGGTTGTCCAAACAGCCGTAGAATTGACTAACCGTTTTAGCCATGACAATTTCAAACTGTGAATGAATGATGTTAAATCAGTCATTTGGAGGCCATCAAATTTTTGATTCTGAATCGCTTTCATTCTTTTAACAAGGTCCGGTTTGTTATTCCATAAGAAACTGTACAACATTCGTTCAATCTTCTTAATGTAAGCTTGAGATGAATTCGGTAAGGCCATGAAAAGATGGACAAGCTTAGAGAGTAGCAGGGCCTTTATGACTGTAATTTTCCCTAGAGGAGTGAGATAACGTCTTTTCCATTGCTTAATATCGTTTTCTAAAAGTATGAGCTTTCTCTCTAAATTGAGCTCTGTTATATTGATAATATTGCATTTAAAGTATATTCCTAGAATTTTAATTTCGCTTACCCATTTGAGCTTATCTACTGAACTGTTTTCCGAACTTTGTGGTTGACTCAGCAAACCAAGTGGCAAACATGATGTTTTTTTCCCAATTGAGCTTCAGTCCTGATTGTGAGGAAAATTCTGAGAGCTCCTCGGTTACCCCATTAATAGAGCGTTCAGAGCCGTCTAGAAACAAAATGGTGTCGTCCGCATATTGGCTGATGCGAACTTCTGTATTGATACCAAATTGAATACCAGTTAACTTATCGGAATTTGTTATTTGATTTGCCAGTATCTCTACGGATATGTTGAATAAGTATCCAGAAACTGGGTCACCCTGTCTTATTCCTCTATGCATATGTATTTTTTCACCTAAAAAGCCATTCAGGAGAATGCGAGCGAAGTTATGTTGGTTTAAGTACATTGTATTGATAATCTCGATAAATTTATTTCCAAAATTCATTTCTTTTAGAACTGCTCTCACGTATGGCCACGACACAGTCTCAAAAGCTGCTTCAAAATCAGCTGCCATAATTAAACCTGATTTATCATGTTGATTCACGTGTGATATCACATCATACACAAGTCGACTATTCTCACCGATATATCTCCCCTTGATGTAGGCTGATTGCGATGGACTAATAATCCGATTAACAACTTTCTTAAACCTGTTGGCGATGGCAGTTGAAATAATTGTGTAATCGACATTCAGAAGGGATATTGGACGCCATCCTTTGAGTGAGTAGCCTGGTCGTCCTGCTTTTGGTATTAAAGTTATTAAGCTTTCTAGATGTGTTGGCAGTGCTACTCCTTGTAACGAAGTGAATATGTATGCTCGGTGTAACCAAAGGTTGGTTTCACAAGGATAACACTATTCTTTAGAATTGTGTTTCCTTTGGGATAAGAATACGCCCAACTGTTTCCAAAAGCATCGAAAGAAGTCTACAGTAAACCCATTAGTGCCAGGAGTTTTGCCCTTTTTCATGCCCTGCAGTGCTGAAGTTAGTTCCTGAAGGGTTACATCTGTATCTAACGCATATTTTTCGCTTTCATTCAATGTTTCTCTGACGTTACTCCGGATGAAAATTGAGTCAGGCTCGATTACCTGCGGTACAGAATATTTATCCTGAAATGTC
>JAXIVJ010014382.1:25000-34591 GCA_036785665.1 Chirona hameri | reverse complement strand
GAGCCAAAAACTGCCAGTTGTAACCTCGAATTGCCTTGTCGAGAGCTTTCGATCACCTTTTTCGCGTCCTTCTAGCCCTTTTAGTTTTCGAGTTAGTGGGGGTCATTGCCTCATTTTGACCACCCCACACTATGTCATGAACGTGGATCAGCCTATTTCATTTGCATTGTGAATGAAAATCAGATCTTTGGGATGACCTAATATTGACACATTGTTGGACTGATTTGGAGGATGCTTTGATTTTAGAAAAGTGTTCTTGTAAGGTTTCGTTTTTGTAAATTACGTTGAGTGTGTATCACTGAAATCATTTTGTGTATTCCATGTCAGATTAGATTGAGACACACAACTTCAGCCATTTTGCAATAGTGACATATACTGATGTTGGAAAATAGGGTTGACACATATTTACATTGGGGGCTCCTTTAGGGATCCTTTTGCGGTCAGAAAGTATCCTGACCTTTTGACCTCGCCAATCATTTCCCATTGATATGGCACGGCGGCGCAGACCTCGGCGATGGGATTCAGAATCTGGACGCCGCTCCGTGGGCTGGAGGCTTCTGGCTGCGCCGTGCACATCCAGTGGGTGCCGGCACACTGCGGCCTACCAGGCAACGAGAGTACCGACGTCCTGGCAAAGGGGGCGACTTCCCTCCCTCAGATAACGACGCCAGTCGACGTCCGCACTCTCACCCGAACTGTGACAAGGGTCGCCAGGAGAAGCTGGCAGGCTGGCTGGCCGGACGGACGGATGGTATCGGTCCATAATGGGGGACTGTCCCCCCCCCCCCCCCCGTGCCGCAACCCGAGAGGAGTCGGTGGACACCAGCTCCGAGCAATACCTCCACCGTATCGGATGCCGACCGACTGAGGACGAGGCAACGCAACGAGGCCGACTGCCCAGCGGGCCTGGGCCTCGTGTGCAAGGAGGCCGCCGACACGCCGGCGCACATCCTGATGCGCTGCCCGTGCCTGTGCGGCCATCGTCTCCGTGCGCTGGGCAACATCTATGCCACGGAGCGCGACCTACGGCGCGACGACGTGCTGGCGGCCTTGGCCGCCGGCTACGCGGCCCACACGAGCCGTGTGGCTACGTCACCGCATCGGCGGGGACCGGGAGGAGACAACAACAACAACAACAACAACAACAACAGGTAGCGTCCGTCTCCAGCTCCGAGGTCGCGTCCGTCTCCAGCTCCGAGGTCGCGTCCGTCTCCAGCTCCGAGGTCGCGTCCGTCTCCAGCTCCGAGGTCGCGTCCGTCTCCAGCTACGAGGTCGCGTCCGTCTCCAGCTCCGAGGTCGCGTCCGTCTCCAGCTCCGAGGTCGCGTCCGTCTCCAGCTCCGAGGTAGCGTCCGTCTCCAGCTCCGAGGTAGCGTTCGTCACCCGCTCCGAGGTCGCGTCCGTCTCCAGCTCCGAGGTAGCGTTCGTCGCCCGCTCCGAGGTCGCGTCCGTCTCCAGCTCCGAGGTAGCGTTCATTGTCCGCTCCTAGGTCGCGTTCGTCGCCGGAAACAGGGTCGCTGTTCAGGACATTTGTCTCGTCGGCTGCTGGAATGACGTTGTCTCTGGATGTGACTTCAAGCAACCCCAGCGCCTCTAATAGAGGTGATACTTCCAGAAGAGAGTATGCTTCCAGATCTAAAGATGGCGTAGAGACGTATGAGATGTTAAGTAAAGAACAATCAGAGTCCATTGAGAACTCGGTCCGGTGAGGTGAGATGAGGTCCGGTGTCTCCGCCGGCTGGTCCGGTGTCTCCGCCGGCTGGTCCGGTGTCTCCGCCGGCTGGTCCGGTGTCTCCGCCGGCTGGTCCGGTGACTCCGCCGGCTGGTCCGGTGACTCCGCCGGCTGGTCCGGTGACTCCGCCGGCTGGTCCGGTGACTCCGCCGGCTGGTCCGGTGACTCCGCCGGCTGGTCCGGTGACTCCGCCGGCTGGTCCGGTGACTCCGCCGGCTCTTAAGACACCCCCGATTTGACGGATCTTAAGACACCCCCGCTCCGCACTCCGGAAATTCCCGATACAAACACGTATGTTAAAACTGATGCGCCAGAGCGCAAAGTAGAAAACACGTATGTCATGACATACGTGTTTTTGACGCGCATTACAAACATACGTGCTTTCACTTTTGCGTGTTCGGAACACTGTGCAACATACGTGTTTTCGGAAAACTTTGTTTGAAAATAAGTTTCCGAAAACATGTTTTATCGAAAAACTGAGACAACCATTAGATGCGCCGTAACTCAAGCTTTCGAATGATTAAAAAAAAATTGGCCAAAAAATGACATACGTGGATTCACCTTTGCACGGCAGATATCTCGTTGAGCTCATAAATCCACTCCCGCCCCCCCCCCCCCCCCCCCAACTTCAAACCTGTGGTGGAACCCTTGTCCCGGTGCGGTCCTCAGACGGCGGTTTACCTGTCGGGACCTGCCACCCGTAGGACGTGTCTGTGTGGCTGGCGATGACAAACAGACTGGATGGTGTGCTCACAGTGGTTGGACGATGCTTGCCATGATACTTGGTGCTAGACATTCGTGTCAAATGTATGAAGTGTGCTGTTGGGTGTGGAGTGCTTATGATGATTGATGCATAATCAGTGCATAAAGGCGAAGTGACTCAAAACTACGACTAGTGTCGTAGTTTTGAGTCACTGGGTGTCATCATGTGAACTTCCTTGGTTATTAGCAAGGAATCTCCTGTCCGCTGTGTGGAGTGTGGACGGCTTTTATATTGTAGTTAAATGGTGCGACGACTCGCATGGTCATTTGGCGCCCATCTGTGTTGACGGTAGTGTCCGTGTTGCCGGCAGAGCTCTCACGGCAAGCAGGGCAAGTCCGAGTACGACGCTCTGCGGTGCGGCCTGACGCCGCCGACGCCGGTAACGCCGGCCCGGCGTACCGTCTCCGCCGTGGGCGACACTCCTCGTGGCAGGGGCACACCAATGCTGACCAAACCGACATCCGGTCAGTACTGCTGTGTGTTGTCCAGCTCAGCTGTGGTTATGTGGCGTACAGTCGGTCTCATAATGATCTTCTCTAGCTCTGGGTCTCCCACGGTAGGCAAAACGATAGCTGGCTGAATCCCGCACCGAGGCGGGGCCGGACCGGTTTGACAGCTCGCCCGGTGCCGGCCGATACTTGGCTGAATCTGCACCGCTCCGTCCTGGTCTAACCCACTCAGGCCGATCGGGGAATAACAATGCGCATGTGTGGCGCACCGTGGTTGGAAATATACGCGGACCTAGAATGTTAAGTTAGCGACGATGTCTGTGATGACCAGTTTTAAGAAAAACATAGGTCTGTGAAGCATCGCTAAGTGTGCAATTGTTAGAACACTGCACGGGCTATACTTTAAAGGGAGTATACGGGTTTCCGTCCTGAAAGTAAATGCACTCTTTTGCAGTTGTATGAGCTTTAAACACGTTTAAAACATATAACAGGGGCCTCAATGCTCATTTAGTCCATTATTTCAGCAATTATCAGCGTTAAAACTTGGGCGTTTTTTGAGACTATTATCAGATAACGAGTACTTGATCGGCACTACTGTCCACCACTTTTATCTTAAGATCAATTTTAGAGTTTTTAATTATCTGCAAGTCCTACACTGGATCACAAAATTAATATGCAATTCAAAACTGACGGGACTTTGTATTACTACACACTGTTCGTTAAGGTTTTGTGTTGTGGTTTTCTTATCTCCGGCCTTTAGCGTTGAGAATTTGGTGGTGGCGTATTAATTTTTTGGCATGCAAATTCATGAAAAATATAGAATTTTAGTGGAAAATAGGTAACTGCTGGTGTCGTTGGAACAAAACAAGTTTATTTTCTTTCAAATATTGCTTATTTTACCGGTAATATGCCATATATGTGTTTTTATTAGCATAAAAGAGATGACTGGCTCTGCCTCAGCCGGTCCTGCAGAAAATACGCGGTGGCATCATCGCGCACTTTGGAATGTCCTTACGTGCAGAAGAGGTCATTTCCAGAAAAATGTGGCTACCGTGGGACTTCTACCACCTTTATAAGTACGTTTTACTATGCAACTCAATTATTCTGGGGAAACCCGTATAATCCCTTTAAGACGAATATTTGAATCTCAAGTTGCCGATACCGTCGTCACAGATGTCTCGGAAATGGCTATCCGTCGTGTCGCTTGCGACGATTGCGAAATTTGCATTGTGCCAAAAATAAAGTGTCGATATTTTAACCTGATCTCAAGGTCAATGTCAAATTTAAACACGTAGCCAGTCAGATGCTCTATCAGCTGCCCACCTGGCGGTACTTCATAGACCTAAGGTTGTAAATACTGTCGTCGCAGATATAGTCGCTAACTTAATGGATATAAACCCGCTCGGGTGTGTTTGTGGAGCGTGAAGGACGGAGCGGCGTGATGCGAAAATGTCAGTGCGAGGCCCACTGCATTTGTCTGCTTTTTCGTATAGAATAATCAGGTGGACGTTTGCATTCGTAATTTAGGGGTTCTGCATTGCACGTGACACGTGGCATTATTAACCCGCCAGTTACTGGGGGGCGGGGGGGGGGGTAAATTTTACACCCCTCCCGGATTTTCTCCATAATTTGACAACTATGACAGATATCAAAGTGAAACTTACGGTAGCTTATGGTGCATCAATTCTACGTCTTCTGCCATTTTTTTTTAAAATTCGTAAAAATTTGTGGCAGATAATGACGTTTTAGTGACGTCATGCCATGTCATTTTTGGTGAAAAAACGTTAAATGTTTGAAAAATCGTAGAAAATAGCGTGTTACTGCAAATTGCAAATAAAAGGCGTCAAAAGAAGGGAAATAACATTGTCTTTGACATGGCTATCTCAGATTTTCAAAATTTTGGGTTTTTGACCCAAAAATGCAAAAAACTGATTTTGGGGGAAGAATTTCCACAAAAGTTTTTTGTTTGAAGATTTTCAAAAAAACGGAAGATATATTAGAAAACCGAGTATGAACGATGTTCAAACCAAATTTCAAAGCAATTTATTTATTTTTGACTGACTTATGGCTCTCTAAGAACAAGTAACTCATGACGTCATTTTTTAAAATTGCGTTTTTTGGCTTTTACTGACCAGATACAGACAAATAAATGCCACCACTGTATTTCGAAGCTAAAACTAGTCTAGAAACATGCAATGTTTATTTAGATTAATCAATTTCAAATTTTGACCTTATTATGACCTGACCTTGACCTGAGGACGATTATATGGTGTCAGGCTGTGAAAATGGTTGCTTCTATCGAATTATACGTGTAAAATAACCCATACAACATGTGTCGCATGGCTTTCGTAGACCTGTGACCTTGTGTGACCTTACCTTGACCTTGACCTTTGCTTACAATTTCACTTTTACTTATGCGGGAAATGCATTATACACTCTGGAGCACTTTGTGAGATAATAGTTGCAATATAAGGCTTTGGATGGAAAGTATAGCCCCAAAAACTCAAATACTTACATTTTACATTTGACCTGACCGTGACCTGACATGTGACCTTATTTTAAGAATTTCGAGTATGCATTCGATTCTTCTCGTTGAGAGCTTGCGATCGCCGCATTGCGCGTCTCGCTGCGGTTATTGGTTCGGAAGATACGAGGGGGGGGGGGGGGGTAAAATTTACCCCCCAGCGCCGCGCGTTCGGCTGGAGACCCCAGCGCCGCGCGGGTTAAGAAATAAATACACCTAAAAGCGCCTGGTGACAGCGCGATTCGAACCCACGACCAATCTACGAATACGCTAGGAGTATACAGCTCTACCGACTGAGCCATTTGGGCTGACGCGAAGAACACTGTTATCCAGTCTCCAATATTGGATCTCTGCCAGCTCAGGACAGGCGACATCTTGACCCTCGACGAGACAGACGGCCCTGACCACCACCCGGGTCACGGCGCATTCCATTCCGACACCGCCCCAAACTCCCTCCCCCTCCCCAGGTCACGCACCTGCCAGACAGCTACAATGGGTACCAACATAAAGTGGGGAAACCACATTTGTTGTGCCTATCGCGACCGTAGCGCTACGTGGTGACAAGGAAAGATCACTATTCACTGACAGTCTTGACCCAGCGCTGCGCGCATGCGGCAGCGCGGGCGGCTCTCCTCGCCATACCGCCCCGTACCTTGTGTGAGTGACAGGAGTGTACGAACGAACGACTGAGCGTGACAGTCAGTGTGTGCGTGGGAACTGAGTGCACTTACCGACAACCGTGCCGACCGTACCGACGACGCCAGTCGGCCAAACGTCAGCATCGTCGACCAACATCGTCAGCCAACATCAACCAACCTACCTGCAGTTAAGCTTGACCGGACGTCGACCTGGATCCTCCTACAGCTTACCTAGATTCACCGTGGTCGACAAGTCCGCTAGCAGTTTCAGGACTTGCCGAGTAGCTGGAGGCATGAAGCACGAAATCCTCAGGTCACTTGTATACCTCCAGCTGCTGGCAGCCGTCGTGCGGTTGGCCCAGCCAGCGGCCTCCCCGTGGCGGCTGCCGCGTTCACCTGCACCCGGCGGCAGTGGCGGTCCTCTGCCCCGCCCTGCTAGCCCGGTGCCTGCGCGCTCGCCCCTGCACCGCGCGCCGCTGCCGGCCCGACCGACGCCTCCGCCTGGAGCCGCTGCTGACCCGACCGGTCGTGTGAGAGGGGCGCGCCCAGGTGTACGGCGCCACCGCCGGTCGAACTACCGGGGACGCAGGGGCGGCACCAGGTGGCGACGTGAACAACCAGGCGACATTTTTATCGGCCAGCTGAACTGTCAGTCGTACAAGCACAAGCTACCTGAACTGAGACACGACCTGCCGGAAGTGTACGACTTCGACATACTTGCGCTGAGTGAACTCTGGCTTCAGCCTAGTGTGCCAAACCGACTTGTCAATGTCGACGGTTATAATATTTACCGAGCGGACCGACCCGCAGCCAGCCGACTGGCCAAAGGTCACGGCGGAGTGGCGATATTAGCGAAGGCCACCTACTCGGTTACAGTGTTAAGGACACCTGCTACAGGCGTAGAGTTATCCAACCTTGAGATAATCTGGGCTAAAGTCGCCATAAAGCAGCAGAGGCAGTTACTGTTTGCATCAGTGTACCGGCACCCGACGAATACACAGCGTCAAGTCGAAGCAGACATCGACGACTTTGAAATGCAGCTACAACACCTTACAGCTCAACACCCCGGAGCGACTGTTGTGATCGCAGGCGACTTCAACCTCTGCCTTCTGAAAAACGAGCCTAACCGCGGCGCTCACCTGTCCCGGCTTCTGTCAGCATACAACTTGCATCTAGCCAACACCACCCGCGCCACCTACCGACCTGCTGGCACACTGCTGGACATTCTGGCCATCAACCGACCGAATGCAGTTGTCCGCAGAGGTGTCACGCGGTGTCATTACGGGACTCCGCATGACTTCACGAGAATCGCTCTTCGCCAGGTGGGGACCATTGGCCGCCGTGGAGCTACCGTGGAATGCCGGGCCATGTCACGAATCAACGACGCAGAATTCAACCGGTCGCTGTCCATGAGTGACTGGTCCGCGGTGTACCGGGCTGACTGTCCGGATATCAAGTGGGCCACTTTTCTGGCGGTGTTTGCACCACTACTGAACAGTGTGGCACCCAGCCGGCGTGTGAGGCTCCCGCCGCCTGGTGCACCGCGCATCACCGACGCCACGCGGGAATTGCTGTCGCGGCGCCGCGCGCTGCTCAGCCCCGCGGCCTGCAGCCGCGCCGAGTATAAAGTGGTGAACCGGCAGTGTCGTGCGGCCATCAGACGCGATCACGCCGCTTACTTTGCTGATCAGCTGCGCGAAGCAGGGCCATCGAAGATGTGGGCAGTGCTGCGGCCGGTTGTCGGGGCGGGGAAAAGTGTCACCGCAGTCACGCCGGCTTGTACGCCGGACGCTCTAAACGCGTACTATGTAGGTGTGGGCCCCGCAACGGCGGCTAGTGTCCCGACTCCGCGGACAGCTCTGCCCGTCAGGATACCCCGCGTCCTAACATGTGCCTTCCGACTGCAGACCGTAACTTTTGACGCGCTGTACTCTCTCATTTATTGCATGAAAAGGTCAGCATTTGCCGGATTGGACGGAGTCAGTGTGGAAATGTTCAGACAATTCTTCTATGGCATAGGCCATGTTTTGTTGGACATTGTTAACTGCTCGCTGGAAACCGGATTGGTGCCAATCACGTGGAAGCATGCTTTGGTGACTGCTATCCCCAAAGGTGCAGACAGTTCGCAGCCGTGTGACACCAGACCGATTTCCATGCTTCCTGGTGTTATGAAAATTGTCGAGCGCGTGGTGCAGTGTCAGGTCGCCGAATACTTTGGCGAGCACCAGTTGTTCGCGGACGCGCAGCACGGCTACCGGCGCAGCCGATCCACCGAGACGGCGTTGGCAGTGATTACCGACAGTGTATATGGGCGATGGACAGCGGAGAAGTATCGATTCTTGTACTCCTCGATCTTTCGAAATGTTTTGATGTTATAAATCACGAAAAGATGCTAGGAAAGCTATGCTTGTACAATGTCGAACCACTTGGTTCCGACATTACCTTCAGGGCCACTCACAACAAGTAAAAGTACGTAACACCGACGGATCTGTCATTTTTTCCAAGTCTCTGCCAATCTCATCCGGAGTTTTTTCAAGGTGGATCGCTCAGCTGTTTATTGTTTTCCATATTCGCGAACGATATGTGTCTGCATGTGCCGGATGTAACGATCGTGCAGTTTGCCGATGATACCCAGCTGTTGGTGTCCGGCAAAAAAGCTGACCTGGCCAGCCTGATCTCGAGAATGGAGAGAGCTCTATCAAAGCTGTTAGCATGGTTTTGTTCCAACGATACGAAAGTGAACGCATCAAAAACCCAGATGATTGCGCTCGGTACGCGCGAGATGCTTAAGGGACTGCCATCCGTTAGCATCAGATTTGCCGGTGCCACTATCCATGAGTCCGCAACTGTTAGAAACCTGGGCCTCATCATGGATAAGAACCTGTCGTACCATGACCATGTCAACCATGTTGTGTCGAAGTGCACAGGGGCGCTGCTGGCGCTTAACCACGCGAAGCATGTGCTACCGCCCTTCACACTGAAACCGATCGTGACCTCGCTTGTCGTGTCTACGCTACGATACTGCATAACTATTTATGGTACATGTGGTACCACTGAACTACGCCGGGTGCAGAAAGTGCTCAATTTCTGTGCGCGTGTAATAAGCGGCCGTCGAAAGCAAAGCCATGTGACCGATGTCCTTAGAGACTTGAAGTGGCTGAGCGCGGCAAACCTAGTCCTGTACCATAGAATATGTAACGTGCGAACTATTAGACAGACAGGCCAACCATCCAGTATAGCATGTACACTAGAGAACGCGACAGATCATGGCCACGACACCCGGAATGCCCAACGACTGCGGCTACCCCGAATACGCACCGAGGCGGGAAGAAGGCAGCTGGTGTACAGCGGTGTTGACGCCTATAACGAGTTTTGCACAACCTATGATGGACAGTCGTCCTTCAAAGGAGCACTCAGGCTGCATTTACTGCAGAACCAGACATGAACACGGTCGTTTAGACGATTCATTGTGACGACGAATGCGTGA
>JAXIVJ010014382.1:0-20000 GCA_036785665.1 Chirona hameri | reverse complement strand
AATTAGAAATTTATAAATGTAAATAAAAAGGCATGTTCCTAGACCAGTTTTGGCTCAGAAATACAGAAAAGGTAATTATTTGTTCGTATCCTGTCAAAAAAAAGTCAAAAAAGTTATTTTTTAAAATGACGTCATCAGTTCCTACACTTAGGGAGCCATCACTCAGTCAAAAATGAAGATATTGCTTTGAAATTTGGTATGGGTATTATCCATACTCAGTTCTCTCACATATATTCCGGTTTTTCTAACATCTTTGAAAATTTTGATTTTGTGGGGATTTTCCCCAAAAAATAAGTGTCTTTATTTTAGGGATCAAAAGCCCAAAATTTTGAAAATCCGAGATTGACATTTTAAAGAGAATGCCATGTTTTATCTTTGGTGAATTGCGTTTGCAATTTGCTTTAAAACTGTTTTCTACGATTTTTCAAATATTTCTCATTTTTCACTAACATGACGTCATCAAAACATGATTATCTCCCAAACTTCTTAACCAATTTTAATTAAATTTGTATAGCATACGTATAATTGTTATAAACTCAGCTACCAAAAATGTCAGCAAGATGCACCCCGTGTGTAAAAATTTATTCAAGTAAACCCTCAGGGAGGGGGGGGGGGGGCTGGGTGGCGTGTCATCCCCCGTAGGGCGAGGGTTAAATCGTATAATTCCAATGTCTTTTCTTAGTGACTGTTATTCACATTGAATAGGTGAGGATGAACTCTTGACCACAGGATTCGGTTGTTTGTTCTTGAGCAGTGGAGCAGGACAGACAGGCAACCGGTAGGACGCAGGAATGCAGGAGGCAGCCTTCAATAGACGCCATCTGGAACATAGGACATTACCGATATATGTTCATGATGTTCATGCTATTGTCACGCTTTTACCACATTTTTAGTTTTCAATTATCGGAACAGGTATTTTTTAATATAAATATACAGCAAACTGACTGCCCGAACTCTGAAGCATCGATTGTTGGGTTATTATCATGCAAATTTTAACCTCAATATCGACCTCCTTCTGGAATAGTGATGTCCTCTCAGCATTCATCACACTCTTGCAAAAAACAATTTCAGGACACTGGCCAGACATGTGATCAGGAGGACATATCGTTTCTCTGTTCTTCGAAATTTGCGGACAGTCGAGGGGCAGAAGAAATCTATTCCGACGCGCGCAGACGGCCGTGACGTATCGAAGCGGACGTTTGGCTGCTCTTCCGTCTTTGGCGGCCGCGGGCTGGCTCTTCTGTTTCGGCACAACGCACATTTGTGCACGATCATCTTGTGACCGTTGACCTTGCCTTGGACATCCAGTAGGTCGCGTGGATTTCGGCAAGAGTGTGTTCAAGCCCGGCATGGAAGATGCGTTGGTGAACATCAGAGACGATTAGACGAGTGACGTTCTCGTCCCTGCCGATGATGACTGGATGACGAGCAGTCTCCGGCAGAGAGGCGTTGTGAAGGCGACCGCAAGCTCTCAGCAGCCCCTGCTCAAATGGCGAGAGCGGCGCCAGCGGGCTCTCAACTGGAACAAGTCTGCGATCGCTTTCAGCTCTGCAGCGAAGCTCAGGCGTTGCGACTCCTTCAGGATATATACCTGTGCTGTCTGTATCTCTGAGACTGTCAGCGGTCCACCTACTTGATCACCGCCATTCTTCTTTTGTCTTACATTGCTAGCGAAGCGCATGACCCAGGCGAGAGTGCGCTTGTACCTCAGCCAGGATGAATATCGCGCGGGTTCGAGCAGCCGGGCAGGACTGACCTGGGTGACGAGCACCGCTTCTCGTGTCTTCTTGACCTCTGGGTCGTCTGTGTTCAGAGAGAGAGCTCCACTTCTTGTGATGGCCATTCTTCTCGGCCTTTGGCTAGGAAGGTGGGTCCTGTCCACCAGATTGCATGAGTCTTCAAGTCGCAGGCTGAAGTCCCGCGTGAACAAACATCTGCTGGGTTCTGTTGACCTGGGACGTGATTCCACTGACTTGGGTGAGAAGACTCGTGGATTCCAGCGATCCGGATCGCGACGAAGGAACCTTCTGCTCTCGTTCCTTAGGAACTGCAGAACTACTCGGCTGTCTGTCCAGTAGAAGGTTTGGTTGATTGTGTAGCTCAGCTCTCGCTTGATGAAGCTGGCCAGCCTCACACCGAGGACTGCGGCCTGAAGCTCGAGCCTCACGATCATCAGCTGCTTCAGCGGAGCCAGACGAGTCCTGGACATGACGAACGCTGTCGAAACGGCTCCTTCATTAGTTGCCATCCTCAGGTAGGCGACAGCGCCGAAGATGTTCTCTGACGCATCGCAGAAGATGTGTAGTTCCATCCCACAGACGGTGTCTTCGTATGGAACAGCTGTCTTTAAGCAGCGGGGCATCTCGATATCTTGTAGCTGCGGCAACTCCGACAGCCACTGCTCCCACGCAGCCAGCTCCCCGCCGGTCAGCGGTTCGTCCCAGCTGCACTTGAGAGTCTACAGACTCTGGACGAGAAGCTTCGCTCTCAGTGTGAACGGCGAGACGACACCTAGGGGATCAAAAACCATGGAAACTCGTCTCAAGACTCTGCGCTTGCTCGCCGGGACGTCTACCTCACCATATTTCACACATGGATGTCGCCTTCCGGTTTCCAGAAGTAGCCTAAGGCACGATGGACACCTTGGCCGAGGCAGGACAGGTCCATTCCGCTTGAACTTCTATCTTCCGGCGGGATACTCTCCATGATGTCGGAGCTGTTGCTCATCCACTTGGTCAAGCGGAAGCCTCCCTTTGCTACCAAACTGGTTATTTCCTTCTGCTTCGTCTTGACCTTCTGCACGCTCTCTTCCGACTTCAAGAAGTCGTCCATTTAGAAGTTGCGGGTCACTGCCATAGCGGCTGCTCGTGACTCCACAGTACCGGACTTGTGGTCCTTTGCTGTTCTGCGCAGAACGAAGTTCGCCAGCGTGGGGCTGCACTTAGCCCCGAAGATCACAACCCTCAACTTATACATGTCGAGGGCTCTGCTCTTAGCCATGTCCCTCCACAGGAAGCTGAGAGCCGGCTGATCTTCTTCACGGATCTGGATCTGGTGGAACATCTGCTCCACGTCTGCTACCAGAGCCACGCACTGTTCACGGAATCGAATAAATACTCCCACCAGGTTTTGGAGTAGATCCGGCCCAGTCATCAAGGCTTTGTTGAGTGACATGTTGGCTCACTGAGCGGCAGCGTCGAAGACAACTCTTGTCTTGGGCTTCGCCGGATTCACCACCGCATGATGTGGGACCAGCCATCGCTTCGGACAATCTGTATCCCTTCCTCTGGTGTCACCTTCCTCGAATGATTGTTGGCGACATATCCCATCAGCGTCTCTGTATAGTCAGCTGCTTTCTTCGGATCTCGACCCAAGCTGCGTTCGAGTGACTCGAGTCGCGGGTACGCCATCTTATAATTGTCCGGCATCTCCACATGGTCCGGCTTCCACAAGAGTCCCACTTCGTAACGATCTCCGCGCTTGCAGATTGTGTTATCCATCAGTCTTTCAGCGCGAGCATCTTCCCGCGACCGAGATAGACCTTCATTTGTTTCTCTCCAAAGGATGCGGTCGTCTACCAGTCTTGAAGAAAGTCATAATTTTTGTCCACCAAAACCGAGTGTAGCATGACACTCCGTAGATGTCCCGGCACGAGGTCCGACACTGAGCCGGTCAGCGTCCACCCGAACGCTGTGCGGATGCCGACAGGCTGTCAAGTTACAAGGATCAATACTACGGGACGCCATTTGCGCCTGACATGACCTTGAAAAACAGGTCAAAGGTCAAGGGTCATGTGACCTACAACTTAAAAATTGCAGAATGTGTCAAATTGTTCACAAGTAGGATACTGAGAGTTTCATCGCAAACGGTTGATATTTACGCGAGTTATTCCCGACAAACTGAGGGGGGGGGGGCATCAACCCCCCCCCCCCTGCACTGGCGAGGGTTAATTGTTAAAACACCATACAGATTAAACAAAAAGACATGTTTAGCACAGTAACGGAAAGTGGAAAGAACATACAGTTAAAATATTGCCTTTATTTTCTTGTCTGAAGGTAATTCATTAAGTTGTTACAAATACTATTAATTAATGAATATCAAATATTTTGAAATTATATTGAGATAGGGTCTGCCGATCTTCGGACATGTCTCTCAACGTCTTCAAAAACAGACTTGATCAACACTGGGAGGCATCTGGTACTTCCTTCCTGACTCAGATTGAGATAGGCTTCAACCATTGAGCTCGGCGAGAACGGGTCCGGACTCCGACAGGCCATATATCCTGATGACAGCAAGGTATATGTCCTAACCTTGGATTTTACATGCTATCAGAAATAAGAATGCAGACGATACTGACTCATTAACTCACCGTGCTTCAGTGGCTCAGTATTATTTACATTCTGATTTGATAGCATGAACAGTCTGATGTTAAGATGTGTCCAGGGTTACAGCAGTTTACACTATACCCTATGGTAAAGGACTATTGATGTCATTTTTGAAAAAAAATGTCCTGACCGATTCCAAACCGATACCGAATGGAAGGCATTTCGGTTGACCGAATACCGACCGATTTTGGTTGAAGCCAAAAATGTCAAAAATTTGACCGATTTCCAAATTGTATACTTATTTATGTAGATAACACACTGTAAACATTGCTTTGTTTAACATCATAAAACGCGCATGTACAGTTTCCAAAAAGACAGTATAATTGTGAAAAAGCGAACCAAAATATATTTACAAACAAAGTAATCATTAGTAATAATTATTAGTACAAATTAAGTAATTATGCTGCAAGCAAGACCGAAAGCACATTGAAAACAGGATGGAAAAATGTGACCTCAATCATTTCATATTAATTTGCAGCATAATACATATTACATAAATACATACATAGGAAGAAATACATTTTATCTGGCCAAAGTTGGAGGGGCATACTGGTTACTGGTTTGTGCTTGCTACTTAACCCGCGCACTGCAGGGGCTTTGCGCCGAACACGAACTGCAGGGATTTCCGCCCCCCCCCCCCCCCTGAGATCTCGAAAACTACGCTACGTAGCGAGAAGCGGAAAAAGGCATTTGATGGCTTGATACATGTTCTATCGCACGTATTTCAGTGTTCTTTTAGGTTAGGTCAAAATTGAGGTCACCATAGGTCATCAAAGGTAAAATTTTCCAGTTTTGTCCTGTTTTAGGTTATCGCTCCAGAAATTCCCATTTATCTCAGCAACGATGCTAGTTAGAAACAAACGGAAAAAAGAAAACGCCAGCCAGTGAAATTTGCAATCTCTAAGGTGACCTAAGATTTGATATCAGGTCAATATTTGAGGCTCCAGAGGTCAAAAAGAAGATTTTTTTTGCAAAACGTTTTTGCCATTAACTTTTCACTTAATACAGATAACGGAGAACTGTTTACGCCATTGTGTTTATCTTGTCAAGACGCTTCGAATGATATGCATGGTGACCTTGTTAAGTCAACCAAAAAATTTGACCTCAGGTCAAGGTCAAGTGGTGACCCAAGTAGGGCATGTTGCATATGGGAAGACGTATTTCGACGAGACAAACACATTGATGTCCGTTTTACTTCTGTCTTCATTATGTCGGGAGTTATTGTCAAAAAAGTGATGGTGACTTCGGATGACCTCAAATGACCCCATAGGGGTCACTGAACAAAAATTACACTTGGATCATCAAGAATATCCTATAACAACATGATCCAGAAGTAATTGGACTAATATCATGCATATCCTTGAAATAGGAAGCATTTGTATATTTCCCTATTGACTTATTATGGGCAGGTTACGAAATTGACCTGACCTTAAGTCACCGATATCAAAATTCCGAGATAAACGAATTGTAAGTACTTATGCCCTCATGACATCCTCTAAGTTTCAAACTGATCGGTGCAAAACTCTGGCTTTGGCACAACTGCAAACATTTTTGGAGGTGGGGTCACTTGACCTGGTCTGGTGACCTGACCTGAGATGACCGAGGTTATTTTTTTGTCTCCAAAGTGTGCGCAATTGATATCCTAACAGGTGTGCCAAAACCCAGCGGCGCTGCGCGCCGCCGTTTTATCGCTATCTTTGAAAAACCTGAGGGGGGGGGGGGGCGGAAATCAACCCCCCCTGCAGTGCGCGGGTTAAAATGATATACAATACTTATTTTTAAGGACCGCACTTCTTCTTGTGAGCAATATCTTCAATCTTGATATATTAATGATGTGTTCTATTTAGTATTTACATTAATGGATTGCATTTTTAGCAAATTAGCTGGATATGTGTACTAGTGTGGTCCTTAAAATTCCAAGTCGGAAAGTCTCAGCTCCAGTTTCGGAAAATCGTTCCAATGGTCGAGAAAACTCATCATGTGCATGTATTTCCAAATCGAACAATGTTTACTGCTGCCCCAACGACATTGAACTTTTACCCATTGAGATCCATGCACTTTTACCCATTGAGATCCATGCACTGATCATGCGCCCATTGAGATCTATGTCTGCTCCATAGCCAGCTGGGCCACCAAGAAGACCGCCATTGTCTCTCTCAAAGGGCCGCAGATAACCATCAAGGACGTGAGGTCACCGTCCATCGGGTATCCCATAACCAGGAAGACGGTCCAGCCACTCGTTGTTGCCGGGTTAGCGCCCCTGAGTCGCCAGGGTTCTCTTCAGATGGTTCGGAAACTCGTTGCGATGGCGAGCAACGATATGCAGGAGGAACTGGAGTTGTTCCTCGTCGTGGGTCAGTGTCCGGTTGTACTCGTCGATGAGAGCAACCCCTCGCTCAGCATGGTCGTTGATCACGGCGATTCCTCCAACACGTGTTGCCGCTGTCTTGAAGTCGTCCCGCTGTGGCCAGGCGCCGGGGTCAACCTCGAGGAAGCCGACCTCCAGTTGAAGTTTCTGGAAGAAGCCGCGTGTGTTGGACGACGCCAGGTCTTCCAACTGAATCCTGGCGAGATCTCGGTCTTTCAGCTTGGGCCGCTTTGCCGGTGAATCCTCGCCGACCCGGTCGTGGAGAGAGGCGACGATCTTCCTCTTCTCATCGATGGAGACTGCCGGATCGAAGAGCGCCAGCGCCACCAGCTCCTCCGACAGGTACCAGAGGTGGTCCTGGAGCTTGGTCAGCGTAGCCCTGGCCACCGCAGTGTTGATGTCAGCGTAGGCCAGCAGATCCTTGACGAGGGCGAGGTCGTTGCGGGGGGAAGCTGCGGTGATTGGGGCCTCCGTCCACGCCCTGGCGTAGATCCGACAGACGAAGATACAGATGCTCCGAAGGCCACTCTCTTCCCTCGCCGTGAGCTTGAACTGTTGTCTGAACATCCATACTTTCAAGGCATAGATGGCCTTGGGACATCCATCGCGCGTGGTGCATCGGTCCGGGAGCCCTGAAACGCGCTCCTCGCGGGGAGACGTGGTCGACGAAGAGGAGTGTGAGCTCCAGCAGCTCACGGTAGTCGTCACGCAGGTTCTTGCGCTCGGCGATGGCCTGCTCAAACCACTCCGTGTCAACACCGGTGAGCAGAGGAGCAACATCGGGATGCGCAGCGCCGGACTCGTACTGGCTCCTGTCCAGGGACCCCCAGTGCTCCTGGAAACGCTTGAAGAGAGCCACGATAGGGCTGGACGTGGAGCCCATCACAGTCCTGAACGCCTCACCAAGGAGCAGCTCCATCACATGGTGTCGACATGCAAAGTAGAGCAGATCTTTGGCGAGATGCTGCTCGATGAGGACGCACGCTCCTTTGTTCCGGCCGGTGTTCGAGCTGGTAGTGTCGAATGGCAAGCCACTCACTCGTTCAGTGAGCTCCCACTCCTCCAACGCGTTGTGAACGGCCTTGGCTATCTCAGAGCCAGTTCCGTTCGGTAGCTTCGGGACGCCCAGAAGCTGCACCGCGCCGTTGCCGGAGACCAAGATGGGAAGCCGCTCGACTTGTTGCTTGCTCGTCAAGTCCTGCATCAACTTGCCGTCCCAGTGAACGACGAGGCCACCGGCCCTGAGTTCTTCCTTGAGCGTCACGTTGAGCTTGGCGCGGTGCCTGCGCCGGTGACGGCGGATGGAGCTGCGGTTGATATTGAGCTCGGCGACGTTGTGTCCAAGCGAGCGGGCAGTCTCTGTCAGGACGTAGACAGCTCGTCGGTCGGTCATCTTCGTGCGGTCCAGCACCGTCGCTACGCCCGACGAAATGACGTTCGTCGTCTCCCGCTTGGAGCGCTTCGGAGCCGGAGGACGACAGTCTTCTCCAGTATTGTCGTCACTCTCAGCTGCGCTCGAATCATCACTGGACGAGGATGACTCCAGCTCCACACGGCGTGAAGATTTCGCCGCTTCTTCCTTGGATGCCCGCCTCCGTCGGTCTTCTTCCGCTTGGCGTTGAGCTGCGCGGGCCTCTGAAGAGGCTAGCGTCGAGTCTACAGATCCAAGCTTGCCACGCCGACCGGGTTCGCGCTGAGCGGCGAGGAACGCCTTTTCCGCCTTGTTCGTGAGCATATCCATTGCGTTAGCGACGGCGATGTCGAAGAGGTTCTGTATCCGATCGCTGAACTCGTTCTCCCGCTTCGCTTGGGCGCCAGCTCGACCCTTGTGTCTCTTGACATCACGAAACTCCTTGTGCAGTTTTTCAACCTTGGTGACTATGTAGTCCTTCCGCCAGAACGGGATCCGTGCCTTGGACCACACTTCCGTGACGAGCTCGACGACCTGGTTGGCGGCCTCTCTAAGTGTCATCTTCTTGACATCCATCCTGTAGATCGTGAGAGACAAAATCTCTTCCTGTGACGGCAGTTGTGACCCAGCTATGTACTCTTGTGGGGCAACCAGGTACCGCCGCCTTGCTGGCATGATCGAGAACTTTCTAACTTACAACTTCAGTAACGTTTATCTGAAACAGATTGGAACAACCCATTATAGTAGTTACCCAATACCCATACCAAAACAGGATTGTAAGGCGACAATTCAAAGTCCTTGACACCTACCTGGCACAGGGTATACCGCGATCTGGAGGCGATTCCCCCAAGGCGAGCCCATTTGGTTACACTCCTGATGGGTTGACTCCAGCAATCATCGAAATGTGGCTAACTCGGGAACACTTTTTGTTGCTGGGGCAGGCTACGTAAAAACGGGAAATTTGCAAAGTAATGAGGAGCATTGTGATCATTGGTGACGTGCTCATTAGTGACTAAGTGTGTCTTTGGTCACTTCCTTTGGTATTTGGTCACTATTGGTGTAAACCACTGCCATGGAACCACTGCCATCAGCAGATAAACCTCCTTTGGGGAGCGAGACCTGTATCTCAGTGCATGGATCTCTATGGGTATAAGTTTAAGGTCCGTGGGGCAGCGGTAAACGTCCGATTTGAAAATAAATTCATATGAAATGTTTTCTTAACCATTGGAACGATTTTCTGTAACTGGAGCTGAAAATTTTCAACTTAAAATTTCAGACCCTAGGTAAGGACCACCCTAAATTGTGTACAAGTGTGACAAAACAGTGAATTGTTTAAGATTAGGCTGACCGAGAAGTGTCCCAAAATGTATAAGCCTGACCGACCGATTACAAAATCGGTCACAACATTTTTTCGGTTACCAAAATTTCAGTAACCGATGACACCACTAATTTAAACACACACTGACTATGTGCTCACTCATTACATACTTATCTGACTCTAAACAGCCTTTTGTTCAGACATATTCTTTTCAGATTACTAAAAAGACATTAACACATGAAAAACAAATATAAGCTATTAACAAATAATTGGAAGAAACACATTCTTTTTTTAGAGGGCTGTCCAACACTGCTTCCTAAGAAATCCCAGGTTCTGTCCAAGCTAGGTGGGGGTGGCTAGGTTGAAAACAATTTGAGAAACCATAATAAAATAATTTGGAAATGGACAAACTGATGATGAGCTCACTCATTGAATGAATCTTTGACTTCAAGCAATCTTTTGTTAACATATATTTCTTTCAAAGTACTACTAAAGGTCAAGGTATGCAAAACTGGCTGAAAGCTTCCTAAACAAATATTTGTAGGAATGCATAAATTCTTACAGGACTTTTCAACTCCAACACTGTGCTTCGCAAGGCCGTGTAAGAGGTGATTCGTAAAAAAATATCCTAGGTTCTGTCTCCTCCCATGAAGACTCATCACTCAAACATATTAACTGCGCCAGTATTTGTAAACGATGCGTCAGATGCGTCAATTCAGGACAAGGAAAGCAAAGCGATGCTAATGTCTAGGTCTAACAAAATCGCGGGGTGGATTGCGAGGTGCTTTGGCCGAACAGGTTGGCACTTATTCTACAATTTTGGCACTGAAATACCATGGAATGATACAAAACTAGGGTTTTGATAAGACAATTCATCAATTCAGTCGAAAACAACTAATAGATTTTGTAACATGTTGCATTTTTTTCATTAGTGCTTAGATATTTGCAGGGTGTCCAATGGACACTCGTCCTTTTGGCCATCACATCATGTCAAAAGTGGCAGTAAACTTTAATGTCTTTTTGAGAAGTTTACTCATTTTCACAGAAGAAAAGTATTCTTCCTTAACCAGTAGATGATTTTGTATTATTTTAGATATCAACGGCTGTGTTATTGTCTTTGCTTCTGTCTTTGTTCTTTGCGTTTGGGAAAAATGCAGACAATTACCAACAACACAGTCTGAAAAAGGCAGCGCGAAAATAGTGAGAAAAAAAGGGTTAACATAATTTGGCATGACATTGAAACGAATAGATGAAAATGCACGGAACTTTCCGAAAATGTACACAAATGATTGCTTTATTTAGTGACATAATTAGTTTCCTTTGCCGTTTATTAATTTCAGTTATTGAAATTAAAATCCAACAGGGTGTCAATCGACCTCGTTTTCGCCTCACTTTTTACGAGCCTACTATCAGGCCTATCAGGCCTACTATCAGGCCTAAAAACATTATTTCATGAGCCAGATACCAGAATACTGTGAACATTTCCCGCAATATTGCGTACTTTGTGTTACTGGTAACTACATTTTGGCTGAAAAGCCAGGAATTTGAATGAAATTGAATTCATCTTTTAGTTCTAAGATGATAATAGTCTAGCTGCATGGGCATAAGCCACTCATTGAATTTTCGCGAGGCTAAAACGCGACTTTTGCCATTTCCAGTGAGGTGAAAAATAATTCACCTAGGTGTCATTTTCCACCAAAAAAAAAACAACGCTTCTTTTCAGAACACTGTGGCTACTCGTATTTGTAACGGGGGGGGGGCGGAGTCCGCCCCCCCCCCCCCCCACCTCCCCGGAGATCTCGAGATCTACCCGTCCGATTTTCATAAATCAAACGGCGTTTGATTTCCCTCAACTCGATCTACATTTCTAAAAAATAAAATATCCAAATTTTGTATATGGGGCAACATTGGGGCAAAAACTACCAATTTTAGGGGTATTTGTGATCCAACACAGCTGTCATGTTTATGAACCGATTTTTAACGCAACTAGTCAAAAAGGATCAACCAAAAAGGATCGACAGAGATTGAATAGGAGATTCATATATGGCGGTGGCCTTTGAAAATTCAAAAATCATAGGCGTGTGCAGGTCACTCAATATGGTGGTGAAGTAAATGCGTAATGAAACCATTTTTTAATAAAATAAATGAAATGATGTTATTGTGACATTAGACAAAACTGTTATACACATATTTTTTGCCATAGGCGGTACCAGGTTTTTGAATAAGAGAGGTCAAAGAGGGAAAAATATTAACCGCAGGAAATTTGCTACCCAGCACTATAAATACGTTACTGATCGTAGATAGTTCCTTTTTGCATGTTGTACTTCATCATAGGCGTATCCAGGATTCAAAGTGGGGAGGCGCAAGACCTTTTGATAGGTATATTATCCGCTAGTATGATACTAGCTAGTCAACAGTGACTTTCACTTACAACTTCAATTCACATTGCTTACCCCTCCCCCCCTTTTACCCTTCCTGGACTCGCATATTATCTTATAATCGATCGTAGAGTACCCTGTGGTGCATGTTTCATCCGAAACCTGCAGTATGTTGTCATTGTAGGCCCATGCATCTTAGTTCCCTTGAAATAATATGACGTCATTCCCTCTATTGTCCTCATATGTGCATATATCATAAAATAACCCTATTGCGCCGTAATCGCTGGAATATCGTCACCACCATGCCAGTCACCCCCCTTTTCATGTGCCTGAACACGCCCCTACAACTCTATATGTAATAAATTATGCAAATACTGAAGGAGAATCTATATTTTACATCTTGATAGCTATATATGCCCATTACATTGCTCTATTGGCTTCCCGCCAAGCATTTAATACTTCCTAGAAACCTCCCCTTTCAAGCCCCTGAAACCGCCTCTGCCGTGAAATGTTTATAATATTTCATTAACCCTCGCCCTACGGGAGCTTTTTTCACCTTCGCCCTACGGGGGAGTGTGAAAAGAGTTAACGTGGGGCGAGGGTTAAAGGGACTGTCCCACCTTTTGGAAAGTTGTCGAATCACACTTAATTGTATGTCTACATGTCAGGCGAGGTCAGCTAAACATGTTCGTGATTTTTTTTCCTAAAAAATGCTTATCTTGGAAGATATTCAACTTTTAGTTTTAAACAGAAAGTTGGGTTGGTGACGTCATTTTTTTTTTAATTAACAGGGAAATCCTTTGTGCTGCCAAATGTATGGCACATTTTTTTTGTCGACATCGAATGCGTAGAAAAAGCGAACCACCCGGTGTCTAGATTGGCTTAGATTGCGAACCACCCGGGGATCGAGAAATGAAAGACGAAAATATTGCAAGGCTGGCCTTAAACAAGTCTACTATCATTACCAGTTGGGTAAAGAGTACGACACTGTCGGTTTAGAGACCCTATTCAAATACACATCGGCTTTATTTTTTTACAGATGTCAAAATCAAACTCAAATATCTTTTTGATTAGATCATTGTGGTTGTTTTAACTGCTACCATACTTAATTCCAATGCCAAGCCATCAAAATGGCTATCTAAACTCAAATATAATGTAAGGTGGGACAGTCCCTTTAACATCAACTAATTTGCACTTGTTTCAATCACCGTAAACCGATATAACTCTTGTATATTTAAGGCAGTTAGGAAAAAGCCGTGAAGATCGCATTTCCGTATTATCGCCAAATATCGCCGCAGAACCCTCCCAAAATCGTGCCCTGGAACCGCCTCTGTTCAGGTTAAGAGCTCAAAATTTTGACTACATATGTGAAAATCAATTTTGGGAAAAGTCCCAAAATTTCATGGACCTACTCTACTCCCAGCCGTTTAGAGATATCTGCGAGAAGAAAAAACATGAGTGGGGGGGGGGGAGGCGGAATCCGCCCCCCCTCCCCTGTTACAAATAGGGTTAACCCTATTTGTAACAGGGGGTGGCGGATTCCGCCCCCCCCCCTCATGTTTTTTCGCAGATATCTCCAGAACGGCTGGGAGCAGGCCCATGAAATTTTGGACTTTTCATAGAATTGAATACCGCATTTGGAGTCGAAAATTTGAGTTCTTAACCCGAACAGAGGCGGTTCCAGGGTACAGTTTTGGGTGGGTTCGAGGCGATATTTGGCGATAATACGGAAATGCGATCTTCACGGTTTCTTCGTAACTGCCTCAAGTATGAAGAGTTACATCGGTTCACGGTGATTGCAACAAGTGCAAATTAGTTGATGTTAATGAAATATCATTAAAATTTCATGGCAGAGGCGGTTTCAGGGGCTTGAAAAGGGGGGGGGGGGGGTTCCAGGAAGTATTCAATGCTTGGCGGGAAGCAAATAGAGCAATGTAAGGGGCATTTATAGTTATCAAGATGTAAAATATAGCTTCTGCTTCCATTATTTGCATAATTTATTACATATAGAGTTTCAGGGGCGTGTTCAGGCACATGAAAAAGGGGGTGACTGGCTTGGTGATGACGATATGCCAGCGATAACGGCGCAATAGACAGTTAGATTATAATTATATATGCACATATGAGGCCAGGAAAGAGAATAAAGTATTTTTTTTCAGAGGCGCGCTCAGGAATGGAAGAAAGGGGGTCATATTATTGCAAGGAAACTAAGAGGCATGGGCGTACAATGACATAACATACTGTAGTTTTCGGATGAAACACGCACCACAGGCTACTCTACGAACGATTATAAGATAATAGGCGAGTCCAGGTAGGGTAAAAGGGGGTAAGCAATGTTAATTGAAGTTGTAAGTGAAATAGTCACTGTTGACTAGTTAGTATCATAATAGTGGATAATATACTTATCAAAAGGTATTGAGCCGCCCCAGTTTGGATCCTGGATACGCCTATTATGAAGTACAACATGCAAAAGGGAACTATCTACGATCAGTAACATACTTATAGTGCTGGGTAGCAACTTGTCTGCGGTTAATATTTTTCCCAATTTTACCCCCCTTTTTCACTAACCTGGTACCGCCTATGGCAAAAAAATATGATTTTTAACTGTTTTGCCTCATGTCACAATCACATACCATTTCATTCTTAAAAAAACATCAAAAAATGGTTTTATTACGCATTTATTTCACCCCCATATTGAGTGACCTGCACACGCCTATGATTTTTGAATTTTCAAACGCCACTGTCATATATCAATTTCCAATTCAATCTCTATCGATTCGTATTAATTGTGTTAAAATCGGTCGTTAAACATGAAAGCTATGTTGGATCAAAAATACTACTAAAATTTGTGGTTTTTGCCCCCCTGTTGCCCCCTATAAAAAATGCAGATGTTTTATTATTTATAAATGTAGATCGTGTTGAGGGGAACCAAACGCCGTTTCATTTATGAAAATCGGACGGGTAGAAGATCTCCGGGGGGGGCGGAATCCGCCCCCCCCCCTGTTACAAATAGGGGTAGCCAGGAGCCTGTTACAAATAGGGTTAAGCAATGACAACTTTGGTACTTTTCCTTTTATTTACAGCTTGTTCCTTTTCCTAGCTATAGCTGTAGCTGAAACATTTTGGTGGTTTCTGGAGCCAATTGCTAAAACTTGCAATATTGACCTTTGATGTGATGTGATGTGTGAAACACTCACAGGCCCAGAGCCCATAAGTGGCATCTGGGCATGTGGTTGTACTGCTGATAAAACGCAATACACAATTGATGACCGCTGGTGGTGACCTCAATATTGACCTGAACCAAAACTAACCGAAATATTTTTGACATGAATTTAGACGGGCTATCAACGGCGTTGTTTTATTCTTCCTAATCCCCATTGGAGCAGAGTTTGGGGGCGTCAGATGCCTCCCCTGGCACGACTTAGCTGGCGCCGAGCACCGGCAGTGCGCGGGTGCTTTAAAACAAATTATACCTTGATAAGCTGCTTATATTTTCCTTCAGGAAATGTGTTAGTTTTCGACCGATTTAGTTGTATTAGTAAAGCTATGGCAGGTTTGCACCTTCGATGATGGCGTGTTGATATTTCTAATTTGTATTCAGTTTCATTATTGTATTCAACTATTTTATTTATATTTTACACTTATGTTTGCCATTATCACACCTAAAATGTATCAGTATCTATGTGTGAGTACACTTAACCATATGCCTTAGCAGCATTTTCTCGATTTGCCCCCCCCCCCCCCTCGTAAAAATTCCTTAGCCGAGGCCCTGATATGCAATATGCATAATATTTAGTTGTCCTTGTATTTTATAATCATGTATTATTGCTGCCACGTAATATTCATACACTAGCAAACAGCTCATTCACCAAATATAAATGTTGTCCATTTGAAACCTCACAGTAGCCATCTGTTCCCCCAGGTGGAGGCATGCTTCACTGTGTCCACTGCGACTGCGCGTGTCTGGGACAGGATCGTCTGAACAATCACGTGAAGTGGCGTCACGGTCACATTGGCAGGGACGGTAGACACAAGTGTGAGTGGTGCGAGTACTCCACAGACTATACAACCGCCATAAGACGCCATCGCTTGACACACACGGGAGAGCGGCCGCACCGCTGTGATGACTGCGGCAAGTCGTTTACCGGGCAGGGTAATCTGACGCGTCACCGCCGTATACACAGCGGTCAGATGTCGTACGGATGTCACGTCTGCGGGCAGACGTTCACAGAGGTCGTTGATCTGGCGCAACACAAACGTATCCACACCGGTGAGATGGTCCGCCAGTGTGAGCAGTGTGGCGCCACGTTTAACGTGTCGGCTAATTACATCACCCATATGAAGTTTCACGATGGCGTGAAGGCGTACCGGTGCCATGTGTGCTCGGCCCGGTTCGTTACACAGTCGCACCTCACCAGACACATGCGGACTCACACGGGGGAGCGGCCGTACGGCTGCTCCTGCTGCCCGGCCCGGTTCGTTAGACGGGCAGATCTCACCAGACACATGCGGACTCACACGGCGGAGCGGCCGTACGGCTGCTCCTTCTGCCCGGCCCGGTTCTCGCATCCGTCGAACCTGAATCAGCACGTCATCTGCCGTCATACACACGACTACAAACACAGGTGTGACCGGTGTGGTAAAGGTTTTTCTTACACCCGGTAAACTGCGGAAGCATGTAGACAAGTGCTCAGCTGTCAGCTGATGTACACAATAACGTGATGCGGATTGGCCTATTGAGATGCTGACGGTATTAATTGTTGCCTGCTGTAGCATGACTTTAATGTAGTGTTTATTGTATGCGTCCAACTGTTTGGTCACCATCTCGGTCCAATAGCTGATCATACTCTGTGACCGATGTGTATTGATATATTATTGAGACGTCTGGCTTTACAATCAACTTAGTTAGCCCCGTATCTGCAATACATATGCGTTATTAGAATGAACTTGGATGAATTGCTGTTGGCGTTTTCAAATACATATTCAACTGGTGAACACCTGCAATATCGCATTACGCATATTGATATACAGATTGCCAATATACAATGTACACATTTAACCTCAGGTCAAGGTCAAGTTGTGACTCAAGTAAGTCTGTTTGCATATTGTGAGACGTGTCTCGACGATACAAACACATTGGTACCGGTTTCACATCTCTGTCTTTATTATGTCGAGAGTTATTGACACATAACTGTTGGTGACATCAGATGATCTCGGCTGACACTGTAGGGGTCACTGAAAAAAAAATGCACCGGTCATCAAGCATTTCCTATGATAACATGGTGCAGAAGCAATTTGGCTGATATCATGCGTATCCGCGGAATAGTAAGCATTTGAATATTTCCCCATTGTCATATGTGGAAGTCACGAAATTGATCTGACCTTAGGTCACCGATATTACAAATATGAGTTATTTGAATTGTAGGTCCCTATGACCTTATGAAATCCTGTAAGTTTGAAACAGATCGGCCATAAACTGTGGCTGTGGTACGACGGAAAACTTTGTTTTAGGTAGGGTCACGTGACCTGGCCTGGGACCTGACTGAGATGACCCGCTGTCAAGAAATTCGCACAATGTGGGTAACTGATGCCCGAGTACCTGTGCCAAAAACGGCGTCGCGCAGGCGCGGGTTAATTCTGTTGTGGATGACGGATGAATACATAGAGCGACATCTCATGGTTTATCGTATGTATCAACGATTGCTTTTATTTTACGTTGAAAGCTCTTCCGACATGTACTTCTTCGCTCTCAGTTCTCTGAATTCCTACTTCTGTTTCTTCTATCACATTTTACTTATGGCAGATCAGTCTGCAGCTCCTAGGGTCAATCAAGCCGCTACGTCTCCATATGTACTGATTCTTTACAGGTGATCCAGAAAATGCCTCGCCTGGTCTCACCATGTCGGTGAAAATAAAGGAGGAGGGTTTCGGCGCTACCACGTCTTCCTCGCCTGCTGACGGTAAGAATATCCTGCTGGATAGGTCAAGCAGATGATTGTGTATCACACCTTCCCTCTTGGATTTTCAGATGCAGTCAATATGATGGTGGGCAGGTTTGAAAGGAGCGTTGTTTGGTTGATCACTAAAGCAATGAGACAGATCAAGAAGGCAAATAAGAGAGATCCTGGCGTTCTTTACCAGAAATGATGTGTTCGGAAAGAAAGAAGCGCTGTTTCGGTGGACAGAAGTTCGCTGAAACCGTGCGGCGAAGGAGAAAGTATCATATGCGTGGATCTATATCTCCTTGAGGGTGGCCGAGCACTCCCCCCCCCCCCCCCCCATTCCGATTTGAACACCGCAATCATGTTTAGTTCAGTTTATTCAATGTATCATAAACGGGCAAAAGTAGCCTAATTACAGACGAAGTCACGAAGTAAAAACAGACCAAAAACAAACAAATTGACAGTTAAAACAGCATCACATTTCGGTCATCCTACTTGTCGCGCACATATGTGATCACATGTTTCTTAAATGTGATTGCACTGTGATTCCACACATGTATTGTGCACCCCAAATACGATGATGCACTATCGTATTTGAAATAGCAGAAATCACATTTTGAAGTGCACCTGTTGGGTCCTAGATTATGATGTTTCTTCAGCTACTCCTTATACTTGTTTCCTGAATTTTGTACATGGAGGTAAAATGTCTGCATAATTTTCCCATTTGTAGAACAGTATTGTAAAGGTGTGAATTTCTACATCTTTATATCAGCCCGGCACCCCATGTTGAAATCGGAATGCATCCAAAAGTCCCTCTTAGCAGGTCGTTGGTTACACTTGTGCCAAATTTGAGCGCACTCGAAAGGGGTTGTCGATGTCGAAGTAGCCTTTATTTCACATCTAGAAGCTTAAATATAGTATGCATCGCAAAATCCCTATGGACTTTGTCTTAGGAAGTCTTTAGCCAGAGGTGAAAAACCTCGAGGCTGACACCGACAAAGAGCCAGGCTAACTCACTTCCATGTTTCGCGCTCTTATGGCCAATTACTCTAAAAATAAGTTTTTTCTCATCACATTTTGTAAACATTCAACACATTTTGTCACCACGCAGCACATTGTGTCAACAGTAACACACATCACATTTTGTCAACACAACACATTTTGTGATCGTTACCATGAGTGCTACACACACTAGCGGTTCCAGCGGGCGGGGGGGGGGGGTGATTTAGACATTTCCTGATATAGAAGATAATCTAAGCAACTTTTACTAAGGGAAGTTTGTTTTAAATAAGCTATCAATGCATAAGCAAGCGATATCCGATGAGTTATCTGAATTGTGTGGTATTCTTGGGGGGAATTCCCCCCCCCCCCAATCCACTCGTAGCCCCCCCCCCCCCTCCCCCAAACCACCGTTCTGGATCCACCAATGCCTACACATAAAGATGGTGGTTTCTGAATAATTGTACTCCAGAACCATGTGACATTGCATCGTCTACTGATATTTGTTGTACCTATTGTTACAAGGAAGCAAGAATAACAAGATGTGTCCACACAGAGGCGTAGCCAGGGGGTGCAAATGGTGCTCGTGCACCCGGGAGATTTTGCCGGGACCCCTATGCCCGGCTGCAACCACACGGCCTGGCGGCCTTCATTTTATGTTGTTGTAAAATACCATGAGAGAAGCGGATCCAAAGCTCTCTCACACAATACAAGGACCCTCCTAGTCTGTCAGAGAGCCCTATGATAAGGAGTAAGAACCCTTTCGTGAGTTCTCTCATCAGGCACGTAGCTAAGGGGGGGGGGGGGGCGCCCCCCCCCCCCCCCCCCCCCTCCCTCCCACTGGAGCCAAGGAGGGCCGTTTCCGGTGGCGGAGGGGCCGACGAGACCGCGCGAAGCGCGGTATCATGGGCTCTTTACCACGCGAAGCGTGGTCTTTAAAGAGTTTAGAGTACTTCAGAGACCCTTTAGGGCCACCAGGACCCTCTCTGAAAGACCAGAGGGCTCCTTGGACGTTCAAAAGAGCCCTGTGCATGTCAGAGGGGCCCCTGGCCAGACCGAAAGGGCCCCTGAGCGGGTCAGGGCCCCCTGAATACGTCGAATGGGCCCCTAGCTAGCACAGAGGGGCCCCTGGGTAGGTCGAGAGGCCACTGAGCATGTCGGCAGGGCGACACAGCAGCCCGCACAGTCCCTTGCCAGGT
>JAXIVJ010014381.1:0-34593 GCA_036785665.1 Chirona hameri | reverse complement strand
TCCAAAAAAGTTGAATCAATAACCAGTCTGGTTCATACCTATTTCATATTTTACAAGAATGAGTGCACCTTTACAATACAAGAGCAACCTTCACATTGGCCGTATGGCAGTATCACAATAGCTGATCCAAGCTGGTGGCGCTACCTATAACGTAATACGTATGTTAGTTAACGAAATACTCAATAAGTGGCTGTTGACCACATTGGCATAGATGATAGGTATTGCCCGGAAGTGTTGCCTAACCAGTCACGGAAGGCTGGCGCCCGCCACTATTACGGGCAGAAGACGGTTGCGAGCCATTTGGTCCTACTTGGCGGCCTGCAGGTCGACCTGAAACCAGGGTTGCACAGTTTTGCCCACTGGCCAGTTTTGCCCGGTTTAAACCGGGCGGGTAAAACTAGTTTTGTCCAAGTGGGCAAAACTCATTGCCAAGTGGGCAAAACTCACTGGCTTAAATTAAATAATTCCCCAAAACTAGGTGGGTAAAACTGTCTACAACATTTCACGGTAACTGAATTCAAGGCCGGCATTGTCATGACGGCTCGGCGGTATCATTAGGTACACACGCAAACCAACCAACTTTAGCGTGCTCTTCGGAGTTTATCACTCTTGGAGCCCATCTACTATGTGTACTATGTGAAGCATCGGCGCTAATGAGGGTTCAAGTGAAAGTTTCATCTGTCCCGTTTATGTTTCCTGGGCTGGTTTGCCCAGATACACGCATTTCCCTGAAGAAACGGATGCATTCCTCTGATGCTTATTACAGGCCCTGGTTTATCAGTAACCGCCCAAACCTGGGTTTGAGCCCAGCCGACGAAAATAGTTTTACATGACACCACTGCATGTCTATTAATTTACGTTTATTCGGATGTTCAGGTGACCCGTATCAATAAGAGGATCCACATGATTTTACAAGGAAATCGGAGTTCAGTACGGTGGTACGCATCACTAAGGAACTTTATGCATGATAAATAAGACCCGGTCACGGACCCCGGTCACAGCATTCTAAAAATACAAACAATTGCACTTTACAATTAGTATTGAGCAAAATTTGAGATCCATGATGAAGCTGTTTGTAACTAGCCGACTAGTCTCCGATCGATCGGCTGGCCAGTTGTATTGGCTAGCCGGTTGTCAATATCAACGGAAGGATTGCTAAATCCTGATTCAAAGGATATTTTGCTCCAATGCCGAAAACGTCACAATTGTTTACCAAATAAATAAAAAACATTTGAAGAAAATATCAAATGTGATTGGTATTATTGGGATATTATTGCGATATTGGATTTCTACCCCATAACCAGAATGGGTTGAGGGTAATCGAAGTCAGGTGTAGGCAATAAAGGACAACTGAGCTTAGCAATCTGGGTTTAGGCATTTGAATTTGGTCTCAGACTGGACAAGGGAAGTGTCAAAAGTAGAAAGACAAAGACCTATGACGGGAAACTGAAGATGCCTTCAATTTAAGTTTCGCCCACTTTCTCCCGTGAGAAAATGGCCAAAACCTACTTTTGCGACTCTACGACTTTGCAGCAGCGGTCTTTGTGATACTTGCGCGAGCTGTGCATGTCCAGGATACCAGGGTCTTCCTTGGAAGTCAGCTTGACGCAAGGCCATATACGTCCGGGGTAGGCAGCGAAATGCGTGATGTAACGGGCACGTGACGTCACACGCTCCCTATTCAAAGTGTTAATCGGCCTACTTTCGCGTCCTACCATTTTAATACCTTAGGTGCCAGAGGGATGAATTGAGCACTAAATGATATATTTAAATGTCCTGTACAGCTCGCTTTTGGGACATTTTCTCCTAAATTGCTAGGGTGAGCCGCTAGACGATGTCAAAGCGAGGAATGCAACCGAGCGAGGCCCATGCCCATATAAGGCAATGTTTGGATTTTGGTCGCGGGGAACTGCCGCTGTATGCTGTTTGTAGTTTGAAGTGCGAATTTTGTATTATTTCACCTGGTTGTTGGTGAAAGAAGGTGACTTGAGGATACTTTGTAGTAGTATCTATCAGGTAAAAGTATTTTTACATCTGGATTAAACTTGTTTCACCTACAATTATGTTGAAAATCGTTGAGTGACGAATGCCACCGTAAATAAACATGGCGGCCGCGCCGGTCGAAGGCGTAATTATTTTGGTAGACCGAGAAGTGCCACGAGACGGTCTACGAAAGGAAATACGCGTCTCCTGGTTCGGCCACCTCATTGGTGGAAATCGAGCTGGAAAGTGACGCAATGGGACAGGGTGGACGTTACAGAGATAGCCATGACACCCCCGGAGCTTGACGTACTTGGTCAGTGGCTTCGTGACAAGAGTGCCCGCCGATTGGCCACAGTTGCTAGCGCCGACCGTTCCGGTGGCGAATAGCGCACAAATGCGGCAGAAGTCCCCAGACTCTCGACGCCGAATAGGCTAGCCACGGATGCTTCCTGAGAGTCGTCAAGCGTCTTGTCTTTTGTTGACCCTTTTCTGGATGCGTTGAGGTTGGCCAGTTGAAGCCATGAGGAGGCTTCCATGTGTTCTCGGTTATGTACATTTTGTCAGCGTCGGAGCAGGTCTTTCATGTACTGGGTGGAGACTTCCAGTTGCCGTCCAGTCAGACGCGTATAACCCTTAGTCAGACGCGTATAACCCTTAGTCAGACGCGTATAACCCTTAGTCAGACGCGTATAACCCTTAGTCAGACGCGTATAACCCTTAGTCAGACGCGTATAACCCTTAGTCAGACGCGTATAACCCTTAGTCAGACGCGTATAACCCTTAGTCAGACGCGTATAACCCTTAGTCAGACGCGCATAACCCTTAGTCAGACGCGTATAACCCTTAGTCAGACGCGTATAACCCTTAGTCAGACGCGTATAACCCTTAGTCAGACGCGTATAACCCTTAGTCAGACGCGTATAACCCTTAGTCAGACGCGTATAACCCTTAGTCAGACGCGCATAACCCTTAGTCAGACGCGTATAACCCTTAGTCAGACGCGTATAACCCTTAGTCAGACGCGTATAACCCTTAGACGCGTCTAGCTGGACGGCTGCGATCGGTTGGTGACTTTCGCTGCCGTTTAAACTGGCGTCCAGCTGGACTGGACGCCAGTTTAAACGGCAGCGAAAGTCACCAACCGATCGCAGCCGTCCAGCTAGACGCGTCTAAGGGTTATACGCGTCTGACTAAGGGTTATACGCGTCTGACTAAGGGTTATACGCGTCTGACTAAGGGTTATACGCGTCTGACTAAGGGTTATACGCGTCTGACTAAGGGTTATACGCGTCTAAGGGTTATACGCGTCTGACTAAGGGTTATACGCGTCTGACTAAGGGTTATACGCGATACACGTTTTCCTAACTGCCTCTTTAAATACAAAATAATGCTTCACAATCGTGACAATTGCTTCGATCGCACCACCTACAAAATATTTATCTTCCATCGCATACCATACATCAAGAACAGCATACTATATATTTGTGCACGATATTGCCCACGGAATTCATTTTGTATACATATATACACATATACACACACACATATATATATATATATATATATATATATATATATATATATATATATATATATATATATATATATATATATATATATATATACATATATACACACATACATACACATATACATATACTTATTTATATACATTATATGTATATGTATATGTATGTATGTGTATATATATATATATATATAGATATATATATATATATATATATATATATATATATATATATATATATATATATGTGTGTATATGTGTATATATGTATACAAAATGAATTCCGTGGGCAATATCGTGCACAAATCTATAGTATGCTGTTCTTGATGTATGGTATGCGATGGAAGATAAATATTTTGTAGGTGGTGCGATCGAAGCAATTGTCACGATTGTGAAGCATTATTTTGTATTTAAAGAGGCAGTTAGGAAAACGTCGTGTCGAAATGTTTTACTGTTTGATAAAGGCCTGTGGCCGAAATATTACAACATAATAATAACATTTGGATAACATTGGATTTTCACATTTTCGAGGAAAAGGTCATGTTTTTTAGTTTATTAATTATAAACTAAGAGAAACATTACTTGCGTATTGATCTACAAATTCTAGTTATAACACGTTCCTAGTTTTGACATGTCCCTTCCATTTTAACATCTCCTAAAACTAAACCACAATGCACAGCGACAGGGCGACAGTGTTCATTTTACGTCTTCCTCTTCAATGCAATTTTCGCTCCAGATTTTGCCCAGGTAAAGAATCCAGGTTTTGTATTTAGTGTATCATCTAAAAGAATATGAGCTGCTTCCATAGCTTTCCTGATTGATTTGGACATGCCTTCTTCAATAACATGAGCTCTTCCCCATGCTGGTAGTTTTTTACATTTTTCAATGTGTAGGACAATTGCATTTGATCGATTATGGTTCCGGACGTCGCGTTTGTGCTCTTTTAATCTTGTCTCCAGTCCCCTTCCCGTTTCCCCCACATACGACTTTTTGCATGAGCCCGAACATGGGATACTATACACGACACTGTCACTCCCTGAATTTACAATCTTAGGATGAGCCAAGTTTCCTATTTTCTTTCCAGACACAATAGGTGCCGGCAGCGCGAAGGCATGGGGCTATTGAGTCCGCCTGTTTTGAGCAAGGTATTGTTATGAACCGACCTCGTTTCTTCTGCTCTTGTTTCCTTTTCCGTTTTTCTTGAGCGCTTCTATCTCTGATTTCTTCGGCTTTCTGTTTCATCCGGATTAAATAGCCTTTTGGGTATCGTAACTTTCCGAAAGTATTAAATATATGACTGATCTCCTCTTGCAGAAAATCATCACTGCAAATGCGGAAGGCCCGTAAGAAAAACACAATGACGATCCCATTTTTTACGCGTTCGTTATGGCCAGAGAAGAAATGAACATAATCTTCCTTATTTGTAGGTTTGCGATATACTGTAAATTTTGTCGTACTTCCACTTCTCATGATCAGTGTGTCCAGAAATGGTATTTTGCCATCATTCTCCATTTCAACTGTGAATTGTATTTTTGATCCACTGCATTTAGAGCTAGTAGTTTGTCTTCCAAATTGACGTTTTCTGGAACTACTACCAGTACGTCATCAACGTATCGGATCTATGTGCACCCAGGTCCAATAATGGTTCGAAATTTCTCCTCTTCCAGGCGTTCCATGTAAAAACAAGCAGCTACAGGGCTCAGTGGGAAACCCATAGCCAAGCCGCTTAGTTGTGAATATATCTGCCCATTGAAGGAAAATGCATTGAAATGCATGCATAGAGAGATCAATTATAAATACTGGGATTTTGGTAGTGGGAGGGTCCGTTCATCCAGGAGATCGACAACTTTGCATATTGCTTCTAATGCACCTTCAACGGGCACGTTAATGAAAAGTGATTTCACATCAAAGCTAGCTAATTTCTTGTTTGACATATCTATGTTCTTCAGTTGATCCATCATCCCTGATGTGTTTCTGATGTGAGCACCACTGATTGTGCCGAGTGCCCTCGTCAATGGTTTGGCCAGAACTTTGGCGAGCTTGTGAGGTGCACTGCCGATACCTGAAATGATTGGTCGCATAGGCAGCCCTAACTTGTGTACCAAGGTACTTTAATAGAGGTAGGGACGTAAGGTTTCAGTCACGTGACCTCCCAGCGCACGTGCAACAAATCGCCGGGATCCTCCAGTGTGGTTGGCTCCAAGGAATCTCAGTCAGCTGATACTCCCATTGCTTTAACATGGAGATGTTGCAATGCTTTTTAGGGAAAAAATATTTAGGTACTAAATGACTTCGCAGGTGGATTCATGACCCGGGTATGGATAGAAGATAGAACAAGGTATTTTTGTATCACCCGGCGGTAGCTTTTCCCGCCTTATATTCCTCACCAGACGGTCTCAATCACAGCCCACAAATCGTACGCGTTCGGATAGAGCGCTTATGGAGGTGGTATCCGTGGCGGTGGGTGGTATTTTCGGATGAGGGGGGGACAAACCCAGGGGCCCCTTCGATCAAAGCGGCCCCATCTCACGGTAACCCCCCCTAAAAATGGCGCGAAATGGTATCTCCTCGGATTTAAGCCACTATATTTGGCAGGGACCTAAATAGTCGCAAAAAAAAACGTCGGACAGGCCCATTTTGAAGTCTCAGGCCTTCCGAGGGCCCCTCAGGCCTACCGAGGGACCTCTCATGCTCACCAAGGGCCCCATCAGGCCATACCGAGGGTCCCATCAGGCCTACCGAGGGCCCCTCAGGCTCACCAAGGGCCCCTCAGGCCTACCGAGAGCCCCTCATGCCTACCGAAGGCCCCCTCAGGCCTACCGAGGGACCCCTCAGGCCTGCCGAGGGTCCCATCAGGCCTACCGAGGGCCCCTCATGCCTACCGAAGGCCCCTCCGGCCAGGGCCACCTCAGGCCGACTGGGGGCCTACTGTCGGCCTTAGAGGGCCCCTCAGACTGGCTGGGGCACCTCGGGGCCTTCGGTCAACTTCTTGAAGGGTCCCTCTGACAAATTTATGTGTTGGGGGGGGGGGGGGGGGGTAAATCATGTTCCCCACCACTACTTCTTGAGTGAGGGGGAAGCTTATTAAAAAGAAATGCGTCAACCGAGCCGCCCAAGACTACTAACTTTGACCGCCTGAACTGTTGCCATCTGACGTCTCGACCAATCGGAGAGCAGAATTTCAAATTACGTAAATATACTTAATTATTTTACAAACTAATAATCCGGAGTAATTTATAGTGAAGTGTCAATCTAAAAAAATATGTTTTATTAATTTGCTTTTCATCAAACACATAATAGTAGTGACTTAGGTACCCTGCAACTAGTCCATTATTTGTTTGTCAGAAATGGCGGTAGCTAATGCGCCAGTTCACTAGACAATGCGCCAGTTTACCAGACAAACCCGGGCCTCCAATCACATTCCTCCATTTGGTCACATGTCCTCTTGCCACCCACCTGTTGTGTACTTTAGGTAGACCTCTTAGACGCGGAGATCTGGGAGACTCCTCCAGCAGATGGAAAAATCTCTTGCCTTCTTCAGACTGTTTCACAATTTTCCGTGCCTTTTTGTTAAAGTTAAGGCTTTGTTTCGTGGAAAACCCAGACTTTTTATTTTCATAGGTTTCTGTGTCTGCCAGGTCATTCAGTTTCTCCAGATATTGGGAACTGTCCATGATTATCACTCCACCTCCTTTGTCTGCTTGTGTTACTATATTTTTGTCCATGGCAAGGCCTTCTAGTGCTATTAAATACCTTCTTGGTAGGCTATTCGGTTCTTTGTCTGACAATGCTTTGCAGACCGCGAGTATCCCTTGCATAAACCCTTTATCTGCGTCACTGTCATCCCACTTATAGTTACGATCAACGTGTTCCACAAAGGAGAATCGATCTTTCCCCGAGTCAAACTTAAGTCCGAGGGAAAGAGCTTCTTTCTCGGTTTGGGAAAATGGGCGGATAGCTAGGTTGGTCACGATATTGGCATTGCCAGCGTCTTTCCACTTACTGTTGTTGCACAGCTGTTTTAACTTTTGATTCAAGCTACTTCGTTGTCGTTCGTTCCATGTCGCTAATTTCGCTTCGAGATGGCTGGGCAGTGGGGCGCCCAACAGTTCGTCTTTCAGCTCGTATATCCTGTCTTTAAGATCAACGCAAGCGTCCTCCAGATAAGCCCTTGCTGATGCACTGAAAGGCTTCTTGGCATTATGCAATTGTGTCGGTGCTGACTTGGGTAGCACCATTTCGGCTAAACAGTCTTTCAAAAACTTTTATCGGTTGAGGTTACTCGCTATCTTTTTTCTTATGTTGAATTCTTTCATTACGTTAACATTGCCAGCGTTGCGATTAGACGAATGTAATCATAAGTACTCAAGATCCATAAGTTCCCGAGTTCATAAGTACCCAGAATCCATAAATACCCGAGTCCATAAGTTCCCGAGTTCATAAGTACCCAAGATCCATAAATACCTGAGTTCATAAGTACCCATAATCCATAAATACCCAAGATTCATAACTGCCCAAGATTCATAAGTACCCATAAATACCCGAGACTAACCTACCTAACCTAACCTCTTGAGTATTTGTGAATTCAGGGTACTTTTGAACGTTGGGCACTTATGAATCTTGGGTATTTATGGATTCTGGGTACTTATGAACTCGGGAACTTATAGACTCGGGTTTTTATGGATTATGGGTACTTATCAATTCGGGAACTTATGGACCCGGGTATTTATGGATCTTGGGACTTATGGACTCGGGTACTTATGGATCTTGGGTACTTTTGAGTGCCCCCCCCCCCCGTCTCGTTTCTACGTCACCAATTCCTCACTAGATTCTAGGTTGTATACCACATGTTTTTAGTATACTCCCAGTGCATCAAAATGTATCAATTATATTCTTACAAAAACAGACAAATGCTGGCGTACTGAATTCAAAGAGTGAAATAATAACAGAACTAAATTTACATTTGATTTGAATTGTTGCTAAATAGTGAGGCCATTTAATATTTCAAACATAGTTCATCCTAAGAAATCAACCATGTTTGCCAGTTGTTGGATGTTGGATTAGTGAGTCGCGGTGGTTGCCATGGTAACAAAAGCCTGCATGGCGCCTCCGTGGGTGCGCTGATTGGCGATATTGACGCACCGTCAATAAAGGGAGCCAGGGAGACTGGCAACAGTCTCCCGTTGATGCAATGATGGCAACCCCACGGCTCCATCCACATGCGGAACTTTATATACTTTTGGGGTTGTAGCTACAACTGCATCCTCAAAAACTACAACCCCAATCATTAATGTTACAACCCCAACATTGCCAGTGAATGCCTACCCAAGTAAATAAACACAGTAAATGATACGCAAAACTAAAGGATTTTTCACCAAAGGAATTTTCAATAACAATCATAACAAAACAATTAATAAATATATGAACACAGAAAAGGACAAACTTTAAAATGTTTGTAAAGTTTGTCATAAAATAACATTTAAAATCCAACAATAGGTAGTACAACATGTTATCCCAAAATTACTGAGAAAGACTATGTAGGTACCCAGGGGTGTAGGGTCATATTCAGTTGGGTCATAAACACTATAGAACAACACTACCTACTGACAAACGGGTAACATTTTTGTCAATTTCAGACACCCACAAAATGGCAATCTATAGGTGTTAACATAAAAACATGAGCAAAACAAGATTGAGTGTAGCATATTTTACATTGGGCTTAGTTCTGGATAGGTCACACATTTAACATTAGAGTGCACCCTTACGCAGTTGGCAAAAGTTATATTACATTTTGAGCTAAAATATGCTGGTGGAATTGACACTTAATGAAGAACTTGAACAATATTATACATATTTTGGTGTGTGAAAGACGTGAAGGCATACCAATCATCCTGAGCTGGAAAAAGACCACAAATAATCATAGACCCAAATCATGAGTTTAAATTTAGGATTAATTTACCACAACCTTCAATTTTTAGCCAGACAAACATTATTTTCACAAGATATACCTGGTCATGGTGTTGGAAAGTAGAGGGCCACATCAGTAAAAGTAATTTTAAAAGAGAATAGCCTAATCCAACATCAATCAAACAAAAACGCATGTGAAAACAGCATAAATATTGAAAGCAATATACAAGGGCAAAATAAATGTACATATTTGACATAGCTGCGTCATATTTGCCTCTTTTATTCAGCTACGTCAAATTAGCAGTAGATTGATATTGCTCAGTAGTATCAATCTATTGGGCAATCTAAAATTTGAAGCACGTAGCCTCAGAATTTCCTGAAACTTGGCAGGTACGTCTTCCTTGCCACGCTGAACACGAAAAACCTAAAATTAGTCTAGAACGCGGGCTACTTTCAGAGTTATACCGTTTTAGAGATCTACAGTTTTGAGTCCCGTCGCCTCAGAATCGCCTGAAACTTGGCAGGCCCTCCTTGCCACGCTGAACACGACAAACGTAAGATTAGCCTGGAACACGGGGTACTTTCAGAGTTATAGATTTGTTTAAGTTTTGAATGTCTGTCTTCCTTTATTTTGAAACGACTGCGCAGGAATTGGAAGCTTTCCGCGTCAAGTTAGCCAGATATTCAACTGACAGACATTCAAAACTTAAAACGTTATAACTTTAAAAGTAACCCGTATTCCAGGATAATTTTACGTTTTTCGTGTTTAGCGTGGCAAGGACCTACCTGTCAAGTTTCAGGCAATTTCGAGGCGACGGGCCTCAAAATTATAGATTGGTCAATATCAATCAGCTGCTAATTTTACGTACGGCTTTTATTATTCCTAAAAGGCAGGGTATTAACCCTTGCCCTACGGGGGGGGGGGGGCCTGACAGAACCCTGAGGGTTTTCTTGAATAACTTTTTACACATGCAATGCATCTTGCTGAAATTTTTGGTAGTTGAGTTTTACAACAATTATACGTAGGCTGTAAAACTTTAATTGAAATTAGTTGAGTAGTTTTGGAGATAATCATGTTTTGATGACGTCATGTTGGTAAAAAATGATAAATATTTGAAAAATCGTAGAAAACAGAGTTTTGAAACAAATTGCAAACGCAATGCACCAAAGATACGAAATATCATTCTCTTTAAAATGGCGATCTCGGATTTTCAAAATTTTGGGGTTTTGACCCCTAATTGTTTTGTTTAAATCCCCACAAAATCAAAATTTTCAAAGATATTAGAAAAACCGGAATTCATGTGAGAGTACTGAGTATGGACAATACCCATACCAAATTTCAAAGCAATATCTTCATTTTTGACTGAGTGATAGCTCTCTAAGTGTAAGAAACCGATTATGTCATTTTTTTTAAAACTTTTTTTTGACAAGATACGAACAAATAATTACTTTTTTTTTGTTTTATTTCTGAGCCAAAACTGGTCTAGGAACATGCCTTTTTATTTACATTTATCAATTTCTAATTTTGAGGTTTTCTGCATGGCAAAATCTCTGTTCGGGACGTGGTAAGTCCGAGGTCATTCACTTGACCTGGAAGGTCACCCGTTGACCTGAAACCTAAAATTCGCATACTGTTAGATTCCTCTCATGACAGGCAACATGCTGGTTCTTACCGCATTACTCAAAGTTACTTGGTTTGGAAGTTAACAGGGGGGCCTGTCAGACCCCCCCCCCCCCCACCGTAGGGCGAAAGTGAAAAAAGCTCCCGTAGGGAGAGGATTAATCCATCACCGAAATGACCACTTTCTCATTGACTTCCATGTTAAAGCATCACCATTTATTTCTCAAGCTTTTATCCTAACCTAACCTAACCTCCCCTCACCTCACCTCACCTAACCTCACCTCACCTCACCTCACCTCACCTCACCTCACCTCACCTCACCTCACCTCACCTCACCTAACCTAACCCTTGGAGCCAGTTTACATATTTTTAAAGAAGTCCATCGGCCGAAGCCCGAAATCCTCAATATGTTGTGACGTTTTGGTGATTTTAAGTCATTTACGGTGATAAAGTTAGTTATTCGGTGATGGGATTAATGTATTGCCTTACTAAAATAATGCTGTTTGGTTCTCGCCTAATTTGTTTGCCTTGTGCATGGGTGGAGAATCCTATAGGGCAGCCCCGGCTGCGGCCGGGGCAACCTCAAAGTTGCCTCGGCGGGGCCGGGGCAGCCATTTTTGAGAGACCTTTTTTGCAAGACCTTAGTTATTATTTGAAAAGAATAAAGAAACGCAAATATAATCCCAGCATAAAAATTTTGTCTTAGTGAACACCTCGGGCAGGTCAGAAAACTTATATTTTCGGGGGAGGCACAGTTGGGGTCGCTATCTCCGGTCTAAAAGAGGCATATTGTCCGATCTAAAGGGGTGCCGCCGGCACTCACGACTCAAGGGGCGCCACCTGCACTCGAGAGTGGCACCTTCGGTGTCCAGACGCCCAGGAGAGGCGCCCTCAATCGTGATTCCTCCGCATGTCCATGAAGTTAGCGACGGATTCGGATTCGAATTCAGCGTCGAGTAGCGATTCGCTTCACAATGTGGTGACAGGTCAATTGGGGCACGCTGATCACGAAATGGCATTCATTTTGACATTCACGGTAATCTTAGCCGAAGTTATTGTCCGATCGCCAAAATAATGGTCTCATTCGATTACTCGGGTCAGTATATAGCCGTAGCCTTCGCAACCTCACTCGTAGCAAATGACATTGGCCCTCAATTTCAAGATCAATGGCGATTGGATGATAACTTCGGGTCGTTTTGAGTCCTTTGACCTTGAAATTGAGGGTCAAGGTCATTTTCCACGAGTGAGGTTGCAAAGGTTACGGCAGATACTGACCCGAGGAATCTAATGAGACCATTATTTTGGCAATCGGCTTCTAACTTCGGGTCGTTTTGAGCCGCCCCGTCATATGGCCTTGAAAATGAGGGTCAATGTCATTTGCCACGAGTGAGTTTGCGAAGGCTGTGGCTAGATATTAACCCGAGTAATCGAATGAGACCATTATTTTGGCGATCGGACAATAACTTCGGGTTATTTGTCCTTTGACTTTGAAAATGAGGGTCAAGGTCATTTGCCTCCAGTGAGGTTTCGAAAGCTGCGCCTAGATATTGGCTCGAGGAATAGAATGATACCATTATTTTGTTTTGCGATCGGACAATAACTTCGGGTCGTTTTGAGCCACCCCGTCCTTTGACCTTGAAGATGATTTTGAAGATGACCTTGAATGTCAAAATGAATGTCATTTGCGTGATCAGCGTGCCCCAATTAAACTGTTCCCACATTTTGAAGCAAATCGCTACTCGTCGCTGAATTCGAATCCGATTCCGTCACTAACTTCACGGACCGCCACGTGCCACGTGCCCCCTAGGGCCCCTTGGTTGCGCCCCTGTCCTCGGCCGGGGCAACTTTGAAAGCAATTATCCACCCATGGCCTTGTGAGTTGTGGGAAATATCAAATATGTTATAAGTATTTGTATATCTCACTGTAATATATAAAAGGACCGGACCTGGACCATCACCAGGAGGTGCCTTTCTTGCAAGAAATGGCTAGTTGCTGAATCACACCATTTATGTACAACCTTAATATTGATATTGGCTGATTATTGTTGTGTGAGCTACCATGAGGTAGTCTTGCCTACTTTGACCCAACATGATACTTTCAATTTGTTTAGGATTGCACACCTCGCTGTTGCTAAAATACGTCAGTAATGAGGTAATACAACCTATGTTCATTCTAAGGTGTTAAACTTCAATTTTGCACATACTTCGTTTTTATCATTAGTCGCTTTTACTACCCCCCCCCCCCCCCCCCCGGTCGCCGACCCAATTACAACCCCAACGAAAAACAAAAAGTTCCGCCTCTGGCTCCATCAACACTGACACTGTTCAAGTGTATGTAATAAAATATGTATGTATGTGTGTCTCGTGTTTTACTTATTTTTTACCTTGAACGAAATACTTAACGTAATGCTAGATATTATTTTTGACCTTGAACGAAATACTTAACGTAATGTTAGATATTATATTTACTTGAACAATACATTTTCCGGGTTCACATAAACCGGTTAACGTAATTAGTAACGTAAAATAGCCACCCTAGTCCCTAGTTTGCTCCGGGTCCACATAAACCGGTTAACGTAGTTTTTTGCCTGGCAAATTGCCAGAGGTCATTGCCCCTCCCCGGAAAATGGCTATAGGCCGTTCCGGGAAAAAAACGAAATCTGACGCTTATTACCGTCAGATAAGCTGAAAGTGACACCTATTGGAAGGCATGCAGGGTTCCATAAAACAATTTGTTGGGCAAAAATTTGACTCAATTTTGCCAAAACGACCCCCGATATGAATAGGCAAGGCCTTTGGCATCATATTTATGTATCATCTGCTAAACGAACTATTTTAGAAACGCTTGAAATTGCAACCCGAATACCACCTATTTTCCCATACGCCACCATGCTAAGGCCGACTCGCTGTAGAATTGGTGACGTCACGGCTCAAGTGTTGCCAGACAAATTGACTGAGTATACCTTGATGCATCCACCAGCATTGCGATCACAACTTTTGTGAAAATAATCGGTGATTACTGCAGGGTTGCATGAATGATTATGATAAACTCATTATTAACACATTTAAAAGGAATGTAGTGAATTGTTATTTTGTTACAGGGTCAATATTTTCTCACTGCATGTATTATACTTTGAGAGCTGTCCCACGTGAGTAGGTAAGATGGTAAGACTATATAAGCATATATGCAGACAAAAGTTTTCGTTGTTTTGTGAATAATTATAAGCATGCATATATTCTATATTCTATTCAAGTTATTTCAGTTATTTATAGACAATGGTAAACACGAATCTGAATAAAGAGGAGGGAACACATTCAACAACATGCTTAACTCGTGTAATTATTTTCAGCAAAACAATTGCATGCACAGCTGGCACATCCAAGAGAGTCTGGTACCTTTTGACAGTGGCGCACGCAGGGGGGGGGGGGGGGGGGTCAAAGGGTTCAGCTGACCCCCCCCCCGAAATTTTTGAGGGGGCCCGCATCAAAAGGACCCGTATTCTGGCAGGTGCCCGGTCTTGGTAAGGCCTGATCGAGGCAGAGGTCCGGTGCTGGCAAATGCGTGATATGGGGCCCGGTCAGGACGAGGGTTCGGTCCTTGCATATTCTTGATGCGGGCCGCTTTTGGTCAGGCCCGATCGCGGCAGGGGCCCGGTGCTGGCAAAGGCGTGGCAAGGGGCCCGGTCAGGACAAGGGCCCGGTCACAACAGGGCCCGGTCCTTGCATATTCTTGATACAGGCCCCTTTCTGGTAGGGGCCCGGTCTTGGTCAGGTCCGATCGAGGCAGGGGCCCGGTGCTGGAAAAGGCGTGATATGGGGCCCGGTCAGGACGAGGGCCCAGATACAACAGGGATATGGGGCCCGGATACTTGCAAAAAAATCCTTGCAAATTATTTGATACGGACCCTTCCTGATAGGGGACCGTTCCTGGTAGGGGCCCCATCAAGACAGGACCCGGTGCTGGCAGAGGCGTGATATGGGGCCCGGTCAGGTCGAGGGCCCGGTCATTGCAAATTATTAATACGGGCCCGTTCCTGATAGGGGCCCGTTCCTGGTAGGTCCCGATCAAGACGGGACCCGGTGCTGGCAGAGGCGTGATATGGGGCCCGGTCAGGTCGAGGGCCCGGTCACAACAGGGCCCGGTCCTTGCAAATTATTAATACGGGCCCGTTACTGGTAGGGGCCCGGTCTTGGTCAGGCCCGATCGAGGCAGGGGCCCGGTGCTAGCAAAGGCGTGATATGGGGGCCGGTCAGGACGAGAGTCCGGTCACAACAGTGTCCGGTCCTTGCAGATTTTTGATACGGACCCGTTTCTGGTAGGGGCCCGGTTTGGTCAGGCCCGTTCGAGGCAGGGGCCCGGTGCTAGCAAAGGCGTGATATGGGGCCCGGCCAGGACGAGGGCCCCGTCGGCCGTCACAACAGGGCCCGGTCCTTGCAAATTATTGATACGGTCACGTTCTGGTGACACGGGCTCGTTCCTGGTAGGGGCCCGGTTTGGTCAGGCCTGATCGAGGCAGGGGCCCGGTGCTAGCAAAGACGTGATATGGGGACCGGTTAAAACCAAGGCCCGGTCACAACCGGGCCCGGTCCTTGTATATTCTTGATACGGGCCCGTTTCTGGTAGGGGTCCAGTCTTGGTCAGGTCCGATCGAGGCAGGGGCCCGGTGCTGGCAAAGGCGTGATATGGGGTCTGGTCAGGACGAGGGCCCGATCACAACAGGGTCCACTCCTTGAAAATTATTGATACGGGCTCGTTACTGGTAGGGGCCCGTTCCTGGTAAGGGCCCGATCAAGGCCCCGGTGCTGGCAGAGGCGTGATATGGGGACCGGTCAGGTCTAGCATCTGGCCAAAACTAGTGGCTAGAGCAAACATGAACTAAATTTATTCCTTTACAACTGAGAAATATACGTTTTTCCCCTAGGGTTACATTGAAAAGGTCACGATTTTATAACTTGACCTTAGGTCACCGATATAGGAAATCCGAGATATTGTAGTCTCTAATGACTTCATGGCGTGCCATGATTTTCATGTCGCTCGATTAACCACTGTGCCGGTGGTGCTACCTAGAAGTTATTTGGTGGTCATGTCATTTGACCTGACCTGACCTGGCCGGGACCCAATTTTTGCCCAAACGTGGCTTAGCTATTCATTTCAAGTTGCTGAAAGTTTCAAGTCGATATCTCTATGCGTTTTCTGATTATGGCGGAAAAACTAAGGGGTGGGGCAAAAAAATGTCCCCCCCCCAACGCCTCCAGGGTTAATTCTTATTCCGTTCGCGAACGTAGCCTAGCGTAGTTTACACTGATACAAAAAAAATGACTTCTACGGATCAAAGAAGAGTTGTCTAAAATGTCCTATTGCAAAACTCTTCCAATACCCTCCCATGACTCTCAGAATGGTCCATCCAAAACTCTTGCCTGATTCCACGAAAACTCTTCCATGATGCCACGAAAACTCTTCCATGATGCCACGAAAACTCTTTCGATGTATAAAACTCTTTTAGTACTCTTCCAGAACTCATACTATATTCTTTCTCGACTCTTCAATGACTCTTCAATTTACTACCTATGACTCTTCCAGAATCCCTTAATATATTTCTCACTGGGCGATGTAAAAAGGCCCTCCCCAAAAACTCGATCAAATGTGTTCAATGTGTTTATTATCGAACAACCCGACACTGCAGAACAGAGTTCTGCAAACTACAATAGAGCTTCGATTTCCTGCTTCACCACATCATCCGGCTCCATTTCTGCCTCGAGATCTAGCACGTAGCGTCTGAGTATCCAGTTGGTGTTTTTGGTGCTTTTCTTAGTTGTCTGGTTAAAGATATAGTGCGCAAGTACTCACAGAAGAAGAGCGCTATGCAGATCCCCACAGGCGGCCACCTGTACGCCTTCAACCATGACGTCGCTTCCGCTGTCGTCTCCGACGTGAGGACCACCGGCCGCGTCAGCAGTGCATCTTCTGTGCAGATTGTGCCATACTCCCTAAGGAGTCTGAGAACAGTCTCGGCATCATCCTCTGGAAAACAAAAACTATTATTAACACGCGCACGGCCGGGAGTCTGCGCCAAACACGAACGGCCGGGGGGTGGGTGGGTGATTTCAGCCCCCCCCCCTAAGATCTCGAAAACAACGCAACGTAGCGACAAGCGAAAAATGGCATTAGATAGCTTGAGACAAGCTCTATCGAAAGTATGTCGTTTTTTTTATGTCCAGTCTGGCTATATCAGTTAAAAACGAATGTTAAAGGTTCACTATTCCCTTTAACATTAGTGCAGTCAGCTGTTGGAGCCACTTCCAACTAGTGACGTCATGGGTAAACAGCTCTATTTCTAAAATATTGACCTTGATGCGTTAGCCGAATCATAAACAAGTGTTCGACGAAAGCTATAGAAAACTGCGTTTCTTGCCCTGCACCTTTTCCGCCTGGGCCGTAGATACCTACATATTTTATACATCATTTTAGTGACTGGTGGTGGTGGACATAGCCTTCACTTATTTTTTTGGGGTGGGTAATCTTTACCTTTGGTAGGGTGCCCAATGCATGTGAGGTCCTACATGCTGTTCAAAGAATACCAAAAACCTTTTCATTATTTTATCCTAGGTTTGCAGAAGCATCTATAATTTGGGGCCAACAAAGTACTCACACCTGACAGGTACCTAGGCACCTACCTTGAGTAAAGATTACCTATAACCTTTCCATTACATTCGCCATCTTAGTTTCACAAAGAATGCAATGCCAAGACCTGCAATTTCACTTCTTGCAATCATAAATGCCCAATATCTATATATTAAACACCTCGAATGCGCCTAATCAAAATAAACACACAACTATACCTTGGGTTCCCATGCGTAGCACGAACTTATCTTAGAGCGCCTTGCTTGCGTCCGCTTCCGTCGCACTCGGCCAAAGAGTGCTGATATCAACATGGCGGGCGATGCAGTCGTCTGATACCGCTAAAACACTGCTAAAACTCAGACGCGTGGGTCAAGTCGGGAGTTTTCTGTGAATCTTCGAGGTAAGGAAGAGTCTAACATGAGTTTTGTAAACGCTGGCGAAGAATCGTAAGAGGATCTGAATCTTGATTATGACAAAACTCTAGCCAATTGTCATGATGCTACCACAGGAACTCTACAAATACTCTTGCTTCACAATTGACGCTAGGAGAACTCCTAAGAAGTCGTTGGAGAACGCTTATTTCTTGTTTCGGGAGAGTTCTGGGAAGATAAGAAGGGATATGCCCAGCATAGTAGGGTGATTTTAGCGTGAGCTCTGCATTACTTTTTGAAGAGCAGAGTCATTTTTTCTCTCAGTGTATACGGCACTTTGACGTCCAATGGCTGGGACTTCTAAACCTGTAGAGGACATGAATCTGGGAGGTTAGAAAGGAAAAAAGCGTCATAATTTGGCCCAATTTCTAAAATTGCCTCAATTTCCGAAGAGATAATTAATTCATGCCTAGAGAATATAAAGTCCCGTGTTAACGCGGTTTCTATCTACACTACAATTTGCGCATAAGCATCTCAAACATCTGTGGGCGAAGCCAAATAATAGTGTAACGCTCAACTTCACTGATGAAATAAAATGCTTCGCTATTTGGCACATGAATTACGTTTCATCGTCAATGCTAGGGATGCACCTAGGGACCGATGATTTTGAGTATCCAAGCCCACCAAAGACAATGGGTAGCAGATCTCCCGGAAAAAAACTAGTTATTACGACGTTTTAATTTTTTGAAGCGATCTGTTCCTCGTGCTTCTCTCATTTTGACCAAACTCCAGAAAGCCTGTGCGCAGCTTCCAGACAGCTATGCAGCAACTGGTTGACACCAGGCCCTGGATCCGTTGGAATTATGCCCTCCCAAGTCATGCGCAAGACCGTCTCCACATTTGTTGCGATGCTGTATGTTGTAAAAATAAGCCATGTATCGCGCCAACTGATCGTGTACATACCTGTTACGAAAATATCGTATCGGTTCACCAGTCACCACTACTGCGTGTTGTCATTGACCTCATTTCGTCAACTCTCGACAGTTGTACCGCACATCAGTAGCACACGCACCTAAAATTCGCACATCAGCAGCACACGCAGTCACCTTACACGACATTGACAAGACAATTATCATGTCTCAGATCCCATGCTGTAGGGGGCCCGCTCAAAATCAAGTGACCGAAATCCGCGAAGTTTTCTAAAAACGGGTGGGGGCCCGCACAAGGGGGCCCGCTCTTAGGGCTCTGACCCCCCCCCCCCCCCCCCGAAATGGAATCCTGCATGCGCCACTGCCTTTTGATCACAGCCTGGTACTTTTTGTCTCGCGTCATGGTTTAATCACAGCATTATTGCTAATATCTTAAGCTCAATTAGACAATTGTTCCTCCCAACCCCCCTTCAAATGCCACGTGACCATACCGGGGCGGTGCATGACCATATATGGCAGGTCCAAAGGTTGATTTTTTTTTTGGCGCACTTCGGCTATTGTTTTGCCGCACTATTATTTTGCCGGTGTAGGTATTGATCACGTGATACATGTATTATTGCTAAACAGTCAACTCCTCATATGAATTTATTACTGACCATTATATCAATATTGGTCAGTAATAAATTATTATGAGTTGACTTTATATATGTCAATATGAATGTTAACAATTTCGTATTGCATTAGCTGAGGGCGGCCTTGGTCACATGGTAAATGCAGCCATGTTTTGCTTGTATTGAATAGGGAGGGTCTAAGTGATTTTTTCACCAGTCAATTTGTCGGAATGGTCGGAATGGGTGCCGTTTTGTGTTTTATCCACTTTAGTCTAATCTAAATGAACCAAATCGGATCAAAACCTGTAGTTCAAATTTGCAGGCAAGCCTATGCTCCGAGGCTACGGAACCGATCTGCGTGATTTCTGCACTATTCGATGCGGCATGGTGCAAAACGGTGCCGTATTGCGTTTTGTTTACAGATTGGTTCACTTTAAGTGGACCAAATCGGACCAAAACCACCAAAAACAGTTGCAGGCAAGCCCATGTTCCAAAGCTATGGAACCGATCTGTATTATTTTTTCCCCATTCGATCCGGTGTGGTCCAAAACGATGCCCTTTTGCGTTTTATACAGATTGGTTCACTCTAAGTGGTCCAAATTGGACCAAAACCACCAAAAACCGTTGCAGGCAAGCCCATGCTCCGAGGCTATTGAACCAATCTGCATTATTTGTTTCCACATTCAGTCCGACGTGGTCCAAAATGGTACCGTTTTGCGTTTTATCCAAATTGGTTCATTCTACGTAGACCAAATTGGACCAAAACTACCGAAACCAGTTGCAGGCAAGCCCATACTCCGAGGCTATGGGACTGATCTGCGTGATTTATTCACCATTCGATCCGGCGTGGTCCAAAACGGTGTCGTTTTGCGTTTTATACAGATTGGTTTACTCTAAGTGGACCAAATCGGACAAAAACCATCAACAACTGTTGCAGGCAAACCCATGCTCCGAGGCTGTGGGACTGATCTGCGTGATTTCTTCACCATTCGATCCGGCGTGGTCCAGAATGGTGCCGTTTTGCGTTTTATCCAGATTGGTTCACTCTTAAGTGGACCAAATTGGGTCAAAACCACCAAAAACCGTTGCCGTTGGTATGGAGCTGTCCGCTCCGGAGCCATGCTACTGCAAAATATGAAGGTGAAGAAAACAACATAAAAACTCCAATTATTTGTACACATCGCCCTATGATTACTTTTGTCTCAACGGGCGGGCATCATACTTCGTTTTACATTAGTGATTACGCTTCCACGACTTGCTATGTTAATCCAATGGGAGTTTCGGCACGTGCAAAAAAGTTAAGGTCCAAAAAAGCGGAGGAGCCCCGGGAGTGGTTGCACGTGCTATTATCTAGTGGCTAACTCGAAATATTGCTGATCGGTTCATAATCGCTTGGTCACGTGATTTTGTCATATGGCGCAACCTTATCTTTACAGACTCTCCCTATGATTATGATATGATTATGCTTAGTCTTCCTCCTAAAATGGAAGGCCTTGGTGGTTTCATTGGCTTCGGTAGACTGGAGGGCCTTGAGGATGACCAGCCGCAGCGTCGTCCCTATAGAGTAAAGGAGCGAAAGGAACCACTGACGTGCTATGATGACAGGGAATTCTAACAAAAGGTTCAGACTAAGCAAGCAACGGGTTCCAGATTTGGTTGCTCTGATAGAGTTGGAAATAAGAGGAGACGCTAACCATGCATTGTCTCCAAGCATGCAGGTTCTCCCAGCCCCACCAGTAACAGTTGGCAGCACTCGGGCGTTAAAAACCTACTACACCATAGGGTTTCCATGTTAAATCGATGATTTTCAGACGAGATTGGCTCGTAACCTATGGCACATATTTTAAATCCGACTTCTGGAACAGATAGCTACAAGTCTTCGCTACAACGTTTGTATTTATCATTTTTTCAATATTCCGGGCTTAAAGGGGCTCAATGGGCTTGGGGGTTAAAAAATGCCGGAACGACCGCTGATCGCTTCCAAATGCTACTACAGTACTGAAATATAACTACTTCGACTACTACTTCGTAGTATAATTTAGGACGCGTGTACTTCGAGTCAAAGGTACATTTATCCTATACTGCCTTTCTGCTTAAATCGAGTTAATACTAGTTTTACACCAAAAATGCCTCCTGATTAAATCGACTCGGATCTGAGTCGCTTTTGACGTGATTTACACATAACGGCTGTGCAGTGTATGTCGCGTTGTGAGTAGTTTTGACGTGATTCACATATAACGGCTGTGCAGTGTATGTCGCGTTGTGAGTAGTTTTGACGTGATTTACACATAACGGCTGTGCAGTGTATGTCGCGTTGCGAGTAGTTTTGACGTGATTTACACAACGGTTGTGCAGTGTATGTCGCGTTGTGAGTAGTTTTGACGTGATTTACACATAACGGCTGTGCAGTGTATGTCGCGTTGTGAGTAGTTTTGACGTGATTTACACATAACGGCTGTGCAGTGTATGTTACGTTGTGAGTAGCTTTGACGTGATTTAAGCATAAGTTACTCGGCATATATCGCGCTGAGTAGTTTTGATGCGACCTACACAAGCGTGTTCGAGTTATGATCACTTTATGAGTAGTCGAAACACAATTAACATTTAAAGGACATTCTGAATACATTTAATATGTACGCATAGGCGCCGAAAGTGGGGGGCGGGGGCAGGGGGGGGGGGGGCACGTCCCCAAACATTTTCGGATTTTAACATCACGCCTATGGGTGTGCATGGAAATAATCGACTTCAGAACGCGTGTCTGTGGATCTTGACGGGTAAAAGTTAGTACTACCTGCATTGCACCTAAACACAATGGTCCATGGGTTTAATGTATTCAAGCATTAGGTCCGAGACCTAACTTTGATAATCATTATAATACACAACCTTCACACAGCCCGTCCGACGTCGGTTCTTCATCTATCACACGACACACAGCAACCTGATCACAGAGGCATAGGATATGATAGTCAAGGAGTGCAAAGGAAGTAATCCGCAGCATTGGTCAATATCGTTCCGATATCCTGTAGAAAAACAAAGAAAGAAAGGCTCCCGCACTTAGTTCTGGGATCTAACAGTCGAAATCAAAAGGGTAAGGTGTAATGTTCCGAGCTCCTCCTTCTCCTTGGCTCCTCAAACACACGATAGCTCGGCTGATAACAGACTGACTGTATTTGTTCAGCGGGCTCCAGCGGGACCCTCGCCGGGCCCGCCTCGGGCACAGGTCAGATGAAGGTCATCGCCGCCAGGCGGCCAATCACGAACGCACTGTGCACTGCGCTGCGCGACAGTGCCCACACATAACTAAACACTACACTCCTTCTTCCCTTATAAGATAACCAAATTAAACAAAGCTAACCGCCAACGAGACCTCAGATACCGGCCTGGTAGAAGTCGGGCGGCTTCCTGGCTCTGGAGGAGCGCCTCAGCGGCTCGGACGGTCGACGACCTGGGGTAGGTGGCGCCACCGGCTCGGAAAACGAGGCGCCCCCTGACGGAACACCGGGTGGCGTCGGAGCCTGGGCAGAGGATGACGAGAGCACAGGTGGCAGCGGCGGCGGCGGTGGAACGCTTGGAGATGTCGGCGCCCGCTGCGACCACTCTGACGGTGGGTGAGGCGCGCCGGCACCCTCAGCGTCAAACCGGTCTCCGGTGGCTGAGAGCGGCAGAGGCTCGGGCCGCCGCTCGGGGGTGGCCGGGCGCGATGTCGGCCACTGATGCGCGGGCGGCAGCTGCTGAGCGTCTGTCCTCTCCCGAAGCTGGTCTCCGTGCCGACGCCAGGTCCTGCCGTCACAGAGACGGACAACGTAAGACACAGGTCCGTCAACAGCGATCACGAAACCCGGTAACCATTGGGGCCCCCGGCTGTAATTCCTAGCGAAAATCAAATCACCAACCCCAAACGGCCTGGCCGTTGCAGTCCGGTCAAAATTCTGTCTCTGACGGTTCTGTCTGGATAGAACAACGCTGTTGAGATCTGGATACAGTAAATCCAATCTTGTCTTCAGCTTCCGACCCGAGATGAGTTCAGCTGGGGTTACAGACGTGACTGAATGGGGAGTTGTGCGGTAACGAAACAGCCACTGACAGAGACGGAACTCCCACGATTTGCCTCCTTTTTCCTCCCTTTGAAGAGCTAGTTTTACTTCTTTGACGGCTCGTTCTGCCAGTCCATTCCCTCTGCTATGGCGCGGTTCTATAGTTCGGTGTACAATACCATTTTCTTTCAAAAACGCCTGAAACTCAGCGCCCGTAAACGTAGATTGGTTGTCAGAGCAACACATGTCGGGCAGGCCATGCCTTGCGAACATTGCACGAAGTTTTGATATGGTAGGCTGCGCGGCAGTGCTATGCATTACTTCTGCTTCAATCCATTTTGACATGCTGTCGACCACCACTAGAACGTATTTTCCTTTTACGGGCTCGGCAAAATCCAGATGAATCCGAGACCATGGCTTGCCGGTCCACGGCCACGGGTGTAACTCACAGTGTGGCGGCGCTCCACGACTCTCCTGGCACGGTGCGCAGCTCCTGACGACGGTGGCGATGTCGCCGTCGATGTCCGGCCACCACGCTATGCTGCGCGCAAGAGCTTTGGTTTTCACGATGCCGGGATGCCCCACATGCAGCTCCCGAAGCACCTCGTTCCTGGCAACAGTGGGGATCACTACACGATGACCCCACAGCAACACCCCAGCGGTCTGAGACAATTCGTTTTGCCTCACCGCGTACGGCTTCAGCCAGTCAGGAGGGACGGCAGGCCAGCCGCCATGCTGCACCAGACGCAGAACCTGGGACAGGATCGGGTCTCTGCTGGTCTGCGCCGCCACAGCTTCAGCGTTGAGAGAACACTGGTCAGTCAGCAAGACCAGCTCCTCCTGGCGGGGGACAGATTCGTCAGGGCACGGTAAACGGCTGAGACAGTCGGCGTTGGCGATTTCATTCGTGCTCTTGAAGCGAATACGATAGTTGTAGTTTGACAGTTTTAGAGCCCAGCGACGAATCCTTCCGGAAGCCATCTCAGGCAGCGACTCGTGCTCTCCAAACAACTTAATGAGAGGCTTATGATCGGTAACGAGCAAAAATGGTTTTGCGAGGCCACACAAATACTGATGATGGCGCGTCACCCCTAATATAATGGCAAGGCCCTCCCGCTCGATCTGGCTATATTTTACTTCCGATGGCGACAGTCTTCTGGACGCAAACGAAATTGGTTTTTCCACTCCATTGTCATCAATGTGAGCGAGAACCGCAGATATCCCCTTACTTGAAGCATCGCACGTAAGAACCAACTGTTTGTTGGGGTCGTAATGTACCAGTAAAGCGGAGTTTGATAGTCTGCTCTTGATCAACTTGAAACAGCGGTCTTGTTCTGGCCCCCACACCCACGCAGCGTCTTTCCGCAGCAGATCGTACAATGGTGACATAACGTCGGCCCTATGGGGGATGAATCTGGAATAATGTCACTAGTCCAACAAAAGCCTTCAGCTCAGTCTGGTTGGTCGGCGCCGGAGCGCTCACGACCGCCTTCACCTTCTCAGGGAGTGGCTGAACTCCCTGGCTGCCGATCCGATGTCCGAGGTACTGGACGCTGCTGGTGAAGAGCTCGCACTTGTTCTCCCGGACCCGGAGTCCAGCTGCGTCGAGACGACGGAACACCTCCAAAACGCTCCAGTGCTCCTCTTCTGTGTCGCTGCCGATCAGAGCATCGTCTATATATACAACCAGGTTGGGGACACCACTCAGTATACGTTCGATTTCTCTTTGGAAGATCCCCACGGCACATGAAATTCCGTACGGAAGGCGAGAATACTGCAGTAGTCCACGCGATGTATTGATTGTGAGCACCTCACGGCTATCCTCATCAATTTCAATCTGCTGATACGCAGAGGCGAGATCGATTTTCGACCACACTCGCTTGGCACCAACTTTTGCCAGCATCTCCTCCATTTTGGGCAGTGGATATCTATCCAACTGAACCGCACGATTGGCGGTTAATTTGAAGTTAGCACAGACTCGTATCTTCCCATCAGCGCGCACCACAGGAACTATAGGTGCCGCCCACTTTGAATCTCGCACAGGTACGAGTACTCCACTTCTAATGTCAGCGTCTAGTTGAGCCTCAACTTTGCTTTTGTAAGCAAATGGCAAGGATCGCGCTTTGCAAAACTTGGGCGTGACACTGCTGTCGATATCAAACTTTACTTTAACGTTTTTCAGCTTGCCAAGCTTTGCACTGAACACCCTAGGGTACTTGCGCTTCAGGCGTTCCAGTGGCGTGGCTCGCAGGGCGTGGACCTCAGACCAGGAGATCTTCATCCGTTCCAGCCAGTTGCGTCCCAGAAGACACGGTGACGAGCCCTTCACGACGATCACCGGCATTCGGCTGTGAGAGACACCATGATAGATGACGTCAGTGACAAATTCTCCCAACACGGGGATCAACTCTCCAGTGTACGATCGTAGTTTCACCGAACAGACAGCTAGCTTGGGGCGATTACGCATCCGCTTGTACGTCACTTCATCTATAATGGTAACTCCCGCCCCTGTATCAAGTTCCAAGTTGACGTCAAGCCCACACATGTTAATTGGGCACCAAATAGGGGCGGACTGACCTGGCCATGATTCACGATGTAGACCGGCTGCCTATCATCAGATATATTCTCGAACAGAATATTCTCCCCTTCTCCGTTCCCGTGACTAGATGCCTCCAGGTCCTGAAGATGAACCCGCGAACCGGGAGTTTGCTGGGGGCATTTACGAGCTAAATGTCCAACCCTCTGACAGGCCCTGCAGCGATAGGTCTTAAAGCGGCACTCTCCCAGGTGAACGTTGCCACACCGCCAGCACTCCCCTGCGGCATTGCCTGACCTGCCGTTTGTCGAAGCCGGTCTTGTTGGAGGGACGACACCCCTTCCTCCCGTAGATCGGTGCTCAGCCCTGTTCGGGGCGCCTCTGCTCCAAGCCGTACGATGAACGGCGCCGTCCGCTCCCGCCGGCGCTCCGCCGCCGAAACAGCTGGCTTCCCGCAGCACGGTCTCGGTAGCACGGGCATGCTGAATGGCAGATGACAGGGTCAGATCGGACTTGCTTAACAAATCTTGCTGGCACTTCTCATTATTCATCCCACACACTAACTGATCCCGAAGCGCCGTTTCAAGATAAGCGCCGAAATTACCATCCTTAGCTTTGTTTCTGAGCTGAGCGACATATTCGGCTACGCTTTGGCCGGGCTGCTGCAGACACTTAAAGAATTTGTAGCGTTCAGCGATCTCCACATGCTGCGGTTTGAAGTGATCTTTCAGCTGTTCGATCAACACGTCTAACATTGCGGCTTGGACCGCCACAGGATGCATCAAATCACGTAGCTTGTCATACGTCTCATGACCAACGATAGAAAGAAAAACAGCCTTCTTCTGCTCAGCCTCGGTGACTCCATTGGCCACACAATAAAAACCAAACCTGTCCAAGTAGCTTTCGATTGACTCCCTTTCCGCACAAAAACTTCCCAAATCACCGTGCACCATCTTGCCGTTCCACAAGAGTCCGATAACTCGTCGCCACTGTAATGTTCCGAGCTCCTCCTTCTCCTTGGCTCCTCAAACACACGATAGCTCGGCTGATAACAGACTGACTGTATTTGTTCAGCGGGCTCCAGCGGGACCCTCGCCGGGCCCGCCTCGGGCACAGGTCAGATGAAGGTCATCGCCGCCAGGCGGCCAATCACGAACGCACTGTGCACTGCGCTGCGCGACAGTGCCCACACATAACTAAACACTACATAAGGAAGGACTATAAACACCATTTTGACAAACTTCTACATGTATCAGCAGCATAACGATTGTTGCAGATTCAATAGCAAAATAAAGGAAACGCTAGTAGAATAACGCAAACAAATAGCATTCGTCCGTCTTCCGGAGGCAGTGATACCTACTGGATTGACTTTTGAATCATCACACGTTTTGGCCACGGGCTGAACCGACACATACATGCACTCATAAATTCGTCTAAAGAAACCCCTGAACGGTCGATAGAGCATACGAAAGTCATGTTAAAGCCATACGGAGAAGTAATACGCTTAAGAGTATCGTAAAAAGGACGCAGCATCACATATCTCTAACCTCTTCCAATGTCTTTCTGGACTAGAATGGAGTTCATGCTCCCATCACTGGCGACGCAGAACATCATATGTGTACGACATAAGAACAAAGTCTAACGTCATTCTTCACTAGATTCCATGCAAATTGAACCAATGAAGTGGAGAAACATTGGATGACATGCATAGTTAAGCGCATTGGTGAAACATGCACAGCATATCATTTGTACATTGCCGTAGTTTTTCGGCCAAAGTTTGTTCGCCGACGCTTAAGTGCATATTTCATCTAAACTAACTGTACACGTGCAATTTACGCTATATTTACAAAACAGGTTATGATCCCATAAGCGGAAGTGATACAGGCATCGAAGTAACAGCAATGTCAGGTATTTGGCAGGTACTTCTGGCGTCTTCGACACATCATCTTCATGACAGCATACTGCATACGGGATGGGATTTCGGGATGACCGGCAGACGAGTCGCCCGGTCTGTGTACTCGGGCGATCCAGACATCCACGGCTTTGTCCAGGAGTCTGAGAATAGGCAGAAATGAATCGTCAAAATCACGGTATCAAACTTATTAGCCATTTAATTCATAAGACAACTTATAAGCATCAACTTGTATTCAAGACATCGGAACAAAATACAAAATGCTGCTAAACGCACTGTAAATATTTACACGATTTTGTCCACTGTCCACTGACTAGGAATGAGGGACTAGGGTCTAGGGACGATGGTGCAGTGGGAGGGTCCAGGACAGGGCTCAAGGACGGGTCCAGTGGCAAGGAATGAGGGATGAGGGAGGGGGGGGGGGGGGTCAGTGACCAGGAATGAGGGATGAAGGTCCAGGGGAAGGGCTCAGGGTCGAGGTACGAGGACCCAGCGACGGGGGTCCAAGGTAGAGGGTCCAGCAACAAGGGATCAGGGACGAGGGTCAGGATCAGGACTGAGGGGAGAAGATCCAGTGACCATGAATGAGGGACGAAGGTCCAGTGACTAGGAATGAGAGACAAAGGTCCAGTGACCAGGAATGAGGGACTAGGGCTAGGGACGAGTCCAGGGGGAGGGTCCAGGGACAAGGGCTAGGATGAAGGTCCAGGGACAAGGGTCCAGTGGCCAGGAAAGAGGGACGAAGGTCCAGGGAGGAGGAACTGTGGACGAGGGTCAAATGACAAGGTATCGGGGACAAGGGTTCCGTGACCAGGAATGAGGGACGAATTTCCAGTGACCAGGAATGAGGGACGAGGATACAGGGACAAGGGCTCAGGGACGAGGGTCCAGGGAGAATGACCTAATGACGAGGAGACGAGGGTCCAGTGACGGTGGTCCAGGGACAAGCGCTCAAGGACGAGTATCCAGGGACGAGAGTCCAGGGAGAAGGGTACAGTGACCAGGAATGAGGGATTAGGGTCCAGGGACGAAGATTCATTGACCAGGAATGAGGGACGAGGGTCTGTGGACGAGGGCTCAGGGAAGAGGGTCCAGGGGTGTGGGTCAAGGGATGATGGTCCATGGAAAAGGGATAAAGGACGAGAATCCAGCGACGATGGACCAGGGACGGGGTCCAGTGACCAGGAATGAGGGACGAGGGTCCATGGATGAGGGTTCGTAGATGAGGGCTCAGGGACGAGGGTCCAGGGTCCAGAGACAAGGGCTCAGGGATAAGGCTCCAAGGACTCAGGGATACGGATCCAAGGGCAATGGTCCAGTGAACAGGAATGTGGGACGAGAGTCTAGGGACGAAGGTCCAGGCTCAGGGATAAGGATACAGGAACGAGGATCCAGGGACGGGGTCCAGTGACAAGGGCTCAGGGATGAGGATTCAGAGATGAGGGCCAAGGGAGAAGGGCTCAAGAATGAGGATCCAGGGACGAGGGTCCAGTGACGGGGGTCAAGGGAAGAGGGACAAGGGTTCAGAGATGAGGATCCAGGGACGAGAGTCCAGCGACAAGGGCTCAGGGACGAGGATTCAGGGACAAGGGTCAAGGGAGAAGGGCTCAAGGATGAGGATCCAGGGACGAAGGTTCAGTGACCAGGAATGTGGGACGAGAGTCTAGGGACCAGGGTCAAGGGATGAGGGTCCAGGGACAAGGGCTCAGGGATAAGGATCCAGGGACAATGATTCAGTGACCAGGAATGTGGGACGAGAGTCTATGGACGAGGGTCCAGGGGTGAGGGTAAGGGATGAGGGTCTAGGACAGGGGCTCAGTAATAGGGATCCAGGTACGAGGATCCAGGGACGGGGGTCCAGCGACAAGGGCTCAGGGACGAGGGTCAAGGGAGAAGAGCTCAAGAATGAGGATCCAGGGACGGGGGTCCAGTGACGGAGGTCGAGGGAAGAGGGCACAGGGACAAGGGATCAGGGACGATGATCCAGGGAGAAGGGTCCAGTGACCAGGAATGAGGGACGAGAGTCTGGAGACGAGGGTCAAGGGATGGGGTCCAGTGACAAGGGCTCAGGGACGGAGGTCCAGTGACAAGGGCTCAGGGACGAGGATCCAGTGACCAGGAATGTGGGAAGAGAGTCTAGGCAAAATAAATGACGACCAATAATCTACGAAAGCCATGCAATCCACCCACCTTGTCCTCCAGATTTTGCATCCAGCTCTACCCTCTTCTTTCCCCCTTCCCCACCAACACACTCCCGTCACGACCACCGCCGACGCGGAACTGGGGGGCTGGGCCGGCTGGGGCCAGGCGCCAGCCGCGAACCTTCGATGTTTTTTTTCTTCTCCCGGAAAGGCCTATAGCCATTTTCCGGGGAGGGGCAATGACCTCTGGCAATTTGCCAGGCAAAAAACTACGTTAACCGGTTTATGTGGACCCGGAGCAAACTAGGGACTAGGGTAGCTATTTTACGTTACTAATTACGTTAACCGGTTTATTGTGAACCCGGACAATTTATTGTTCAAGTAAATATAATATCTAACATTACGTTAAGTATTTCGTTCAAGGTCAAATATAATATCTAGCATTACGTTAAGTATTTCGTTCAAGGTCAAAAATAAGTAAAACACGAGACACACATACATACATATTTTTATTACATACACTTGAACAGTGTCAGTGTTGGTGGAGCCGTGGGGGTGCCGTCATTGCAACAACGGGAGACTGTTGCCAGTCTCCCTGGCTCCGGCGCCTCGGCGAGACCTGGTTGTGGGGTGTATTTAGCTGGGCGAAAAGTCCTGAATAATAAAAAACCCAGCGTCTAAGGCAAAGGGGAAAAAACCTGCGCGGTGGGCCAAAAATGCGCAAGGCCAAAAATCCCTGTTATATTTGTTTAGCTAAACGTGTTTGGTAGAGATAATCTAAGAGGGGACCTATCAATTCAGGATAACTATCACCTAACAGTGTAAAACAGTTTGACGGGGTGGATACTGCACCGCAGCGCAGCGGACACCGCACCGCAGCGCAGTGGAGTGGGCACCGCACCGCAGCGCAGCGGCCACCGCACCGCAGCGCAGCATCGGCATCTGTGATCAGGGGCGGGTGTTCATCAATCCGCCGCCAACGCAAAACCGCTCATCAACCATCGGCGTCCCATCGCAGAAATCCCCCGCCAAATCAGCCACGCAACGAACAGCCACGCACAGAACCCTTCGCCGCGCGGGCCGATCCAGCAGGGGGCCCCCGCAACAAGACACCGGCAGCCAACACGCAACCCCACGTCGGCAGCAACATGATTTAACATACTGCACCGCAGCGCAGCGGACACCACACCGCAGCGCAGTGGAGTGAGCACCGCACCGCAGCGCAGCGGCCACCGCACCGCAGCGCAGCGGCCACCGCACCGCAGCGCAGCATCGGCATCTGTTATCAGGGGCGGGTGTTCAACTACTCGGCTTTGGCAAGAGCGGAGTAGAGGGGAGAGGAGGGTTGGGAGGAGCATTACGTTAAGAAATGAACAACGAATTCCAATGGAACCTTTCGTTTGCGCGACTGATTTGGCAGGGAATCATGCCGCCGCCAACGCAAAACCGCACATCAACCATCGGCGTCCCATCGCAGAAATCCCCCGCCAAATCAGCCACGCAACGAATAGAACCCTTCGCCGCGCGGCCGATCCAGCAGGGGGCCCCCGCAACAAGACACCGGCAGCCAACACGCAACCCGCGTCGGCAGCAACATGATTTAACATACTGCACCGCAGCGCAGCGGACACCGCACCGCACACTGCACCGCAGCGCAGCGACCACCGCACCGCGGCGCAGCATCAGCGTCCGTGATCAGGGGCGGGTGTTCAATTACTCGGCTTTGGCAAGAGCGGAGTAGAGGGGAGAGGAGGGTTGGGAGGAGCATTACGTTAAGAAATGAACAACGAATTCCAATGGAACCTTTCGTTGCGCGACTGATTTGGCAGGGAATCATGCCGCCGCCAACGCAAAACCGCACATCAACCATCGGCGTCCCATCGCAGAAATCCCCCGCCAAATCAGCCACGCAACGAATAGAACCCTTCGCCGCGCGGCCGATCCAGCAGGGGACCCCCGCAACAAGACACCGGCAGCCAACACGCAACCCCACGTCGGCAGCAACGTGATTTAACATAATTTAACATGCTGCACCGCAGCGCAGCGGACACTGCACCGCAGCGCAGCAGCCACCGCACCGCGGCGCAGCATCGGGCGTGTGATCTGGGCGGGTGTTCAATTACTCGGCTCTGTCAAGAGCGGAGTAAAGGGGAGAGGAGGGTTGGAGGAGCGTTACGTTAAGAAATTAACAACGAATTCCAATGGAACCTTTCGTTGCGCGACCGATTTGGCAGGAATCATGCCGCCGCCAACGCAAAATCGCACATCAACCATCGGCGTCCCATCGCAGAAATCCCCCGCCAAATCAGCCACGCAACGAATAGAACCCTTCGCCGCGCGGCCGATCCAGCAGGGGAACCTTTTTTTCAGCAGCAACATGGTTTAACAGAGAGTCAAAAATAACTTAATGAAGTATTTTATTTTGTGAATTGTCTTAAGTTGCGGCGGTAGCGGTTTCGCTCAGAAGAGTTGGGGGGAGGCACTCTCCCGTCTCTTTGGCCTCTTCGACCTTGAAGGCTTGTCAGGGCGGGGGAGTGGCCGGGGTGGGAGGGAGGGGGTCGGACTCTCTTCAGGGAGACGGGGAGGGGGAGCGGGCGGGCGGGGAACTGGGGCGGGAGGGCGGGGACTGGGCGGGGGTTGCGGGCGACTTTCCGGGAGACGGCTCTCATGAGAGAGTCGTCCGAGGAGGGGAGGTCCTCCGAGAAATCGGCTCTCCGCTGGTGCTGAGGAGGCCGGGGAGGCGGGGCCTGAGTCGGTGTTCGACTCGGCTGGTTGGGCTGGGGAGCGCGGTGCCGGTGGATCAGCGGCAACGGCGCCTTCGAGGTCCGACAGAGATGCCTCGGGGAGCTGGGGTGGTGGTCGGGGGGTCTGTCGGTTGGGGGTCTGGCGGGAGGCCGGTGGGGTGGGGGGAGGTTCCGGGAGGGGGAGGGGCGGCCAAGCGCCGGGGGCGAGACCTGGGCTGAGAGAGGAGGAGGGCGGGGCGTCCGGTGGACGCCGACTGTCGCCGCGCTTCAAGCGCTCCGCCTCGCGAGCGAGGCCCCAGGCCCTACACCGGCGTCCCAGGCCGGGTGGGCCTGGTCGCACGTGGCGCAGCGTGGCTGCGCGCGTGCACCCTTCGGTGCCGTGCTCGCCAGCGCACCGACCACAGGTGGCGGTGCGCACCCGGCAGGTCCACTTGAGGTGGCCGTAGTGCCAGCACTGCTGACACTGCCGGGGGTGGGATCCACTCCCTGACGGGGGCAGCCACGTACCCACAGTGGATGTGGGTAGGCAGCTCCTTGCCTCGGAAGCGGAGCCGAATCAGCGAGATGGGCTGATCGGGTCGCCGCTTCGATGGCGACAGGCGAGTCACCTCGCACACCCCTTGGTGTGCGAGTTCCGGAGGAGGTCGTCCTCCGAGAGCTCGGCCACGTCTGGGCACCATGCCAGACCCTCCACGGAGTTGAGGTGCGCCAGGGCCTCCACGGCGACCTTCACTCGATATGAAGGTGGTCCGTCCCATGACACTGACGTTCTGTTGGGACGTCAGTGTCTCGATCAGGAGTGCTCCTGACCGAATGGGTTTTGCGCTGGCTACGTCGCCACAGATGGCGACCAGCCAGCGCCGGACCAGGAACGGGTTGACATTCCTAAATGGAATGCCATCCGCTCGCCACATAAGGAGGCAAGCGGGCCCGTCCGGGGGGGGGGGGGGGTCGGAGCCGTGCTCCGGGTCGGACCCTGGGAGGCCCCTGAGGGGAGCGGGGAGTGGATCCGACCGGGGAGGTGCGACGTCGCGCACCGGGGGGGGGACCCCAGAGGGGGGTCGGGCGGGTCGGGGGGACGGAGGGGCGGGGGGGGGGGGGGGGGGTCGCCATGACCGGAGGAGGGAGGGGAAAGTTAAAACAGGAACCTAAGTTTACGTTAATTTGCCACACACGACAGAACGTGTTGGCAACTGCAACTGCAAGTTAACACAAAGACTAGAGGGGAACTAGACCGTGGAGGAGGCCTATTGCCAATCTAATGATTCTGCCTACTTAAAAAATATCTAAGAGGCTACCTATCTAAGGGTCTAACGACCCTGCCACATGCACGTGGACAGGGTCCCGCACCCGGAAGCGGTGGAGGGCTGGAGAAGGCTGTCTGGAAGGCGTCCGTGTCCGATGTCGATGAAAGGATGTGCTTCGATGCCCCCGACGCCGGCCGAGCCTTTGTGAACGAATTGCGCGCGGTTAAAATAGTGCCTATTGCGCATGCGCTGTTGTGACGTCATGTCTCGCTGAAGCGGCCCGATTCGGATCTGCCCTAGGATTGGGGCGTGATTTGCGCTAGGTGGCACGCGGGTGTAAATTGACTCAGACCTACCTCAGGATTAGACGTGATATACGCAAGCAGGGTAGCCGGGTGTAAGTCGAC
>JAXIVJ010014380.1:20000-34595 GCA_036785665.1 Chirona hameri | reverse complement strand
TATTATCCGCTAACATTATTAACACGCGCCCTGGAGGGCCTCTGCTAATTACACGCCCTGTAGGGGGGGGGGGGCGGATTTTGCCTATTTTCTCGAAAACCACGCAATGTAGCGACAAGCGGAAAACGGTGTTAGATCAGCATGTTTATTAACATGATAGCTCGAGACAAGGTCTATCGAAAGTATATCTGTCTTTTTTTAGGTCAGGTCAATATTGAGGTCATCAAAGGTCAGATTTTCCAGTTTTAGGACTTCGCTTCGAACACCCCAAAGTATATCGGGGACTATGATAGCTAGGAACAAACGGAAAACACAATGGAAAGCTCTTGCAAAATGCAATGGCCATGGTGTCCTCAGATTTGAGCTCAGGTCAATAGTTTAGGCTCCAGAGGTCATCAAATGCCAAGGCTGTTTTTCGCAAATAACTTTTTACCCAATAAAGATAAAGCAATACGTTTGATGCCATAGGCGTAGGAACAGGGGGGGGGGGGGGGGCATGGACATGGCCATGGCCATCCCACTTTTCGGCCATTTTTTTGCTAACATCTTTCCTTTGCTTAGTAAGGAATATTTTAGATGGCAAACGGTTCGCCAAGGTAAGAGGAGCCCAAATATGTAAATACATTTTGCATAAGGGGTTTGGTTTCTCTCGAGACAATATCAAAGTTGCACTGCCCCCCCCCCCACACACACACTTTTTGTGACGTTCCTACGCCCATGTTGGATGCCATCGTGTTTGTGTCGTCAAGGCGCTTCGAATCATATTCATGGTGACCAGGTTAGGTCAACTGCGAAATTTGACCTCAGTTCAAGGTCAAGTGGTAAGTCCCAAGTAGGTCATGTTGCATATCGGGAGACGTGTCTCGACGAGACAAACACACCGGTACCGTTTTCCCTTCTCATTATGTCGATAGTTATTGACAAAACAGTGTTGGTGGTCACGAAATTGACCCGACCTTAGGTCACCGATATCAGAAATCCGAGATAAACTAATTGTAGGTATCTATGACCTTATGAAATCCTGCAAGTTTGAAACCGATCGGCCTGAAACTGGCTGCGGTACGACCGCAAACGTTTTTGAGGTGGGGTCATCACGTGACCTGGTCTGGTGACCTGACCCCAAGATGACCCGAGGTCAATAATTTTGCATAATGTGGGTAGTTGATTTCCGAACAGGTATGCAAAAAACGGCGGCGCTGCGCGTCGCCGTTTTTTGCGCTATCTTCGAAAAACCGGAGGGGGGGGGGGGGGGATTTCGTCCCCCCCCCCCCCCCCCTCCAGAGCGCGTGTTAACACTATTAGTCACCTCAACGTTACCGCTGTCTATTACACGCCCACTAGTTAATGGCTAGTCACTGTCTGTTATCTTCCCTCGTTTCACAAAAAGCTGCGATGAACCTTATGCACAATACATTTTGCCTGGTGAACATACATTAAGCGAAAAGTTGCAACGTCCTTAATTAGGGAGTTGTGCATTTACCGTTTTTATACCAACAGCATGGCACCTCAGGGACGAAATTTACCCGGAAACTCGATACTGGCTGTCTCATGGGCGTGAGTTGCAAGCACGTTTGGAACCAGTTAAAGTCGATCGTGTCCGTTCCTATTTCCTGATTGCGTCTCTGATGACATTGACACTGTCCTCGAAGTCGAAACTGGATATGACTTAGCGAGTTGACCTCTTGGTAAAGCATTGTCATCGTTAACGAGGTGTCATGAGGCTTTGTGTCAAGGGAGACGTGTTGGAAAACTGGTCAACTGACAACTATACAAAGCAATGGCGAGTCTATGTTTAAAAGGTATGATTGAGATAGTTCCTGGGTGGTTGCTGGTTTGTTGCTGGTTAGGTACTGGCTGGTTTCTTGTTAGTCAACTGCAATTTTCAACCAGTTACAGGATAACTACTGGCTAGCCACGTACTAGCGGCTTGCTAGTTTATGATTAGTTAATGGCTAGTGACTGGCTAGTTACTAATGGCTAGCTACTGACTTGCTACGGCTATTTACTAGTTAATTCCTGGATAATTTATGTCTAAGTACTGGCTAGCTTCTTCCTAGTTACCGGCTAGCAACTGGCTAATTACTGTCTAGTTGCTGGCTAGCTCCTGACTAGTTACCGTGCAGTTGCAAGCAAGCTGCCTTGCTAGCTACTTCCTAGTTACTGCCTCGTCACTGGCTGATAATTGGCTTGTGTATCTGATCGATGAGCCTTCAACAGCCGCTGACGTCTGTGAGAATCAGGCTGTCAGCTATTAACCGTCGTATCCATCCCTCCTCGTCATAAATACCCACACGGCTCTCACGCGTGTACACGCACTGTATGACCGGCGGCGGCTTTATGGAGGTCATGGGTCACCGGCGGGCCCCGGCGCTGCCGTGCCCCAGTCAATTATCCCCATTAGCGCCGTGGTAACAACCCCAGGGAGTCGCTGGGGGTGTTAATAGCGACGGACGGAGGGCTGGAGGTGATGGATTGGTGGGGTGGGGCAGAGAGCAGTGCTCCCTGGGGTGTGGTTAGCTTCCGGAGAGCATGTTTTGTCTGGGCGGCGAGGCAGTGTGCATAGCGATGTCCCCTGGTTTTGTGGAGAGGTAAGTGGGTACCGTTTGGGCAGTGATGCTCATGATATGGTTTCCATCTGCATGTGCGGTAGATGTAGGAGGGTGGACAAAATAATTTGGTCTTTTATTTCCCTCGGAGAAGTGATTGGTATTCCAATCGTCGCTCCACAGAAAGTCTAGTAGGTACTCATCGCAGTGGGTTGAGGGCATTCGCGATACTAGCGCCTCTAGTGGCGGCTTGGTCGTAGTAATATGTGGATCCGAAGCAGATGGCAGCACTGTCGATTTATCGTGACTTGCAACTTTTCTGACGCGACGAACCACGATCAGAGTTGTCACAAACGGGTTCACAATGCGTGTCGGAGAGCTGCTATAGCTTTGCTTTGACCAACAGCAGGACCGGAGCAACTCGCCTCGCGTTTACTTGTATGCACCCGTGTCCGGAACTTTTTGAGACTTTCGGTTGCGTTCTTATCCAGTGTCAAGTGTCAATGTTGTTCCAACTCGAAACATTTGGCACCGACATACAAATATGATTTGCAACGCAACTAAGAATAATATTGGGCAATTAAACACGGTGATGCGAGGTAAGTTTATTATCTTACCTTCCTGTGTCTCGGTCCGCCGAGTTGTTTTGTCACGCCCTTCTGAAGTCATTATCTTGGACACTTCTGTGTGCCAGCCTACTCCTGATTTGTTTGGAAATCAGTGTCAGGCGTACCGTATACGTTGTACCGTATACGTTGTACTGTATATGTTGTACCTTGACCATGTGCCTGTCTTGTGTGAGAGACGCGGGAGCGTGTCGTGTGCTTTGTGTGAGAGCGCGGGACGGGAGCGTGTCGTGTGCTCTGTGATCAGTGGCGCGTCTCGTCATGGTCCGGTGGGCGGGGCGGGAGCAGGGGCGGAGCCAGGTGCGATATCGGGGGGGGGGGGGGGTACAGAGGCGGCGCAAGGCACCGCTACCTGGGAGGAGTATAGAGGCGACGTCAGGCGTCACTGTAGGGTGGGAGTAAAGAGGCGGTGTAAGGCACGCGCGGAGGGGAGGGGGACAGGGATGGAGTCAGGCGCCGCTACCGAGGGGGATACAGAGGCGGAACGAGGCGGTGCAATGTGGAGGGAGAACTGGAACATGGAGAGGGATACAGAGGCGGAACGAGGCGGTGGAGGGGGATGGAGCGGCGGTGGAAGGGGATGGAGCGATGGCGAGGCGGTGGAAGGGGATGGAGCGGTGGCGAGGCGGTGGAAGGGGATGGAGCGGCGGCGAGGCGGTGGAAGGGGATGGAGCGGTGGCGAGGCGGTGGAAGGGGATGGAAAAGCGTTGACTTTCCCAGTCGTGGCGATCCGATGGCCATGAACAAACGCGTTTGCGTGAATGTGACTGCTGGTCTGTCTGTGGTTATTGGTTACCGATGGTGTGCCTTGCGCTATGGGTACCGATGGTGTGCCTTGCGCTATGGGTACCTATGGTGTGTCTTGCGCTATGGATACCGATGGTGTGCCTTGCGCTATGGGTACCTATGGTGTGCCTTGCGCTATGGGTACCTATGGTGTGCCTTGCGCTATGGATACCGATGGTGTGCCTTGCGCTATGGGTACCGATGGTGTGTCTTGCGCTATGGGTACCGATGGTGTGCCTTGCGCTATGGGTACCGATGGTGTGCCTTGCGCTATGTGTACCGATGGTGTGCCTTGCGCTATGGGTACCGATGGTGTGCCTTGCGCTATGGATACCGATGGTGTGCCTTGCGCTATGGGTACCGATGGTGTGTCTTGCGCTATGGGTACCGATGGTGTGTCTTGCGCTATGGGTACCGATGGTGTGCCTTGCGCTATGGGTACCGATGGTGTGCCTTGCGCTATGGGTACCGATGGTGTGTCTTGCGCTATGGGTACCGATGGTGTGCCTTGCGCTATGGGTACCGATGGTGTGCCTTGCGCTATGGGTACCGATGGTGTGCCTTGCGCTATGGGTACCGATGGTGTGCCTTGCGCTATGGGTACCGATGGTGTGCCTTGCGCTATGGGTACCGATGGTGTGCCTTGCGCTATGGGTACCGATGGTGTGCCTTGCGCTATGGATACCGATGGTGTGCCTTGCGCTATGGGTACCGATGGTGTGCCTTGCGCTATGGATACCGATGGTGTGCCTTGCGCTATGGGTACCGATGGTGTGCCTTGCGCTATGGGTACCGATGGTGTGCCTTGCGCTATGGGTACCGATGGTGTGCCTTGCGCTATGGGTACCGATGGTGTGCCTTGCGCTATGGATACCGATGGTGTGCCTTGCGCTATGGGTACCGATGGTGTGCCTTGCGCTATGGATACCGATGGTGTGCCTTGCGCTATGGATACCGATGGTGTGCCTTGCGCTATGGGTACCGATGGTGTGCCTTGCGCTATGGGTACCGATGGTGTGCCTTGCGCTATGGGTACCGATGGTGTGTCTTGCGCTATGGGTACCGATGGTGTGCCTTGCGCTATGGGTACCGATGGTGTGCCTTGCGCTATGGGTACCTATGGTGTGCCTTGCGCTATGGGTACTGATGGTGTGCCTTGCGCTATGGGTACCTATGGTGTGCCTTGCGCTATGGGTACCGATGGTGTGCCTTGCGCTATGGGTACCGATGGTGTGCCTTGCGCTATGGGTACCTATGGTGTGCCTTGCGCTATGGGTACCGATGGTGTGCCTTGCGCTATGGGTACCGATGGTGTGCCTTGCGCTATGGGTACCTATGGTGTGTCTTGCGCTATGGGTACCGATGGTGTGCCTTGCGCTATGGGTACCGATGGTGTGCCTTGCGCTATGGATACCGATGGTGTGCCTTGCGCTATGGATACCGATGGTGTGCCTTGCGCTATGGGTACCGATGTCACCGCATCATCCATAGCAGTAGCCTTTCTAGGTCTTTTTTTATTTGGCTGCTCTAGGTCATATGTCCCGCCTGACCTTTATCCTGAGGAGAGTGTCGAGGTAGTCTGTGTTGATGATGGCCGGATTGGCTGATGTTGATGATGGCCGGATTGGCTGATGTTGCTGATGGCTGATGTTGCTGATGGCCGGATTGGCTGATGTTGCTGATGGCCGGATTGGCTGATGTTGCTGATGGCCGGCTGATGTTGCTGATGGCCGGATTGGCTGATGTTGCTGATGGCCGGATTCGGAGGATAGCACGTCTCACATGTGCGTTATAACTACATACACCATCTCGTAAAGGTGACTGGGCTGTGCGCGGCTGGTTGACCTCAGTAAAGCGTTCGACAGCGTCGATCATGGCGTCCTCCTCACAAAACTTGGATGGTGTGGTATCCAGTCGACAGGCTGGTTCCAGAGTTACCTCAGCGAGCGGAGGCAGACTGTGACAGGCGGCTCCTCCATTCTTCCGCTCACCCACGGAGTGGCCCAGGGCTCCATCGTCGGACCCATCCTCTTCCTCATATTCATCAACGATCTGTCCTCCTTCCTCCTCCACGGCCGTCTCCTATCCTATGCTGATGATACCCAACTTCTGGACCACTCCCTCCCTGACCCCATCGGCCTATCCGACCTCAAGACGCGGGTCGAGGAGTCTATCCAATGCCTTCAAAACTGGTTCCAAGCTAACAGCCTAGAAATGAATCCGGACAAGACTGACTTTGCTCTCATTGGTACAAAATCCTCCCTCAAAATGGCGAAAAATTTCAGCATCAACGTCTCTGGCTCGACCGTCACCCCATCCCCTACCATCAAAGTGTTGGGAGTCCTCCTCGACCAGCACCTCAACTGGGATCCTCATGTATCCATGGTGGTACGGAGGTGCAATGCAATCACCGCATCTTTGTATAAAATCCGCCATCACCTCACTCCTGACGTCCTTAAACTCCTCGTCCAAACACACGTTTTTCCTCATATCCTTTACTGCCTGTCCGCCTGGGGAGGGGCTGCCCAGTGCCGTCTGCATCGCGTTCAGAAGTCCCTGAACTTTGCCGCTCGGCTCGTCACCGGCGTGCGACGTAGAGAACACATCTCGCCAGCTCTCACGTCTCTCGGGTGGGAGAGAGTAGAGGTACTGGTCGTCCGACACGACTGTACCAACGTCCACAAAGCCCTGACCAGTCGACAGTGCCCTAAGGCGCTGCGAAACATGTTCGCCAAGCGGGCTGACTTATCGGCCAGGAGCACAAGGGCTGCCGACGCCGGAGACCTTCATCTTCCGAAATGCAGAATGGCTCAGACCCAGAAGGGTTTCTCGTACCGAGCAGTCGGCACGTGGAATGCGCTGCCATCAACCGTGAAAGCTGCTCCGTCCAGGTGCGAATTTGTAGCCGCATTGGCAATAACCGAATGAGTGACGTGAGCGAGTGCCTCCAAATAGTGCCTATGCAAACTGTATTGTGTCGTGTAAAACAAATGTCCTTACCACATGTACTGTACATGAGCCGTAATAGCCACGTTGTGGATGGTTTCCTAAATAAATGATGAAATGATGAAATGGTTTTTCAGCGATATCTGGGGAGCTAGCGTTGTCTAGCGATATCCCGCAGCGATATTTAGGGAGCTAGCGTTGTCTAGCGATATTCAGCAGCGATATTTAGGGAGCTAGCGTTGTCTAGCGATATCCCGCAGCGATATTTAGGGAGCTAGCGTTGTCTAGCGATATCCCGCAGCGATATTTAGGGAGCTAGCGTTGTCTAGCGATATCCCGCAGCGATATTTAGGGAGCTAGCGTTGTCTAGCGATATCCCGCAGCGATATTTAGGGAGCTAGCGTTGTCTAGCGATATCCCGCAGCGATATCTATGGAGGGAACCACCACGTCGGGTTGCTGTAAGGTTGATATAAATGAAAACGACGAAAGCTGCGTTCACGCAGCTTTCGCGTGACCCCTTTTCATAAATATTGACATCTGCCATGGTTCTGATGATCATTGAAGGTTTAATGTATTATATTTTGTTTGTCAACACCGCACACGTCTGTGCGTGGTCTGTATCGGTGTTACCGTGTGTGTGACCGTTGGCGCCACTACACGTGGCCGGTGGCGCCAAAATCCCCCCCCCCCCCCTCCGGTGCGCGTCACCCTCCGGTGCGTGTCCCAATTGCCGCCGCCGTGAGTGGTGAGCGGTGCTGGCGGTGCTCGCCGCTTGCGCCTGCCCCGGCGGCGGCGGCGGCGGCGGCTCCGCCCGGTTCCGGTCGGTCGCCCGGCTGGCGGAACTGCTGGCAGGGGCGCCACCAGGAGGCCGGCGAGGAGGGGCAGAGGTGAAACAGATACCGGCACCGAGTACCGTGCTAAGCACTGATTACCGTGCTAAGCACTGAGTACCGTGCTAAGCACTGAGTACCGTGCTAAGCACTGAGTACCGTGCTAAGCACTGAGTACCGTGCTAAGCACTGAGTAACGTGCTAAGCACTGAGCGCCGTGCTAAGCACTGAGTACCGTGCTAAGCACTGAGTACCGTGCTAAGCACTGAGTAACGTGCTAAGCACTGAGCGCCGTGCTAAGCACTGAGTACCGTGCTAAGCACTGAATACCGTGCTAAGCACTGAGTACCGTGCTAAGCACTGAGTACCGTGCTAAGCACTGAGTACCGTGACCAGTGCTATCGTTGCCGTAACAAGTACTGGTTCAACGTGCGGAATGGAGGATGCACACTGCACAGGTTAAACGTGGAGGATGCTTTAATCGGGTTTCCGATTTGATTAGTTCCTATGTTTTAATTTCGCTGTGACCTATGACCTTTAACATTTGTTAACACTTTTATATAAATGGTGCGTTGATTACAAATCGTTTCAACGACGAATGACAAGAAAATACCTACATCTGTCTGAGGATTGTCAGTCTATCATAAATTTGTACTTTTGAGCCAACAATCTCGTCCCAAAATCGCCCCAAACCAATGATAGCTTTCAGCAGTGATATTTATTGGCAATCGTCTTCTCCCTGAGGAAGGAGTAGACCAGGATCATAACCTTATAGCACTATATCCTTCTAAAGGTTCATCAGGATATGTATATACATACATTCTGATATTGAAATCCTAGCTGAGAAGCTTCTATGGTTCTTCTCCCATCAGCCCGTCGTCTTTCCGCCTCCCCTCGCGTGCGCCTGGCACCGCCCCTGCCGCCGCACGGGCTGCCGGCTGGCGCACTGGACCGCCGCTGGACCGCCCCTGGAGTAGCGCGCGGACTCTCGTGGGCGGAGGAGCGAGGCTGTGTGGAGTGCTACTCAGACCAGCCGAGCGCGTGGCGGGAGGGAGACGAACTGACACTGCGTGACACTGGAGGACGATCTAGTGGGGGAAGTGTCGGGGACGGTGATTATTGATCTATTTAGTGAAATACGTTTTCGGGTTTGTGGAGGTGGCTGAAATCAAAGAGTGACTGACGGCGGAACGACAGCTGCAGCTTGTCGTGAGTGTCGGCTTAGAAGTGCGGGGTCACGTGACCCGGGTATGCCCGGAGGCGGGGTGCCGCGCTGACCTGCGACCTGACCTGACCTGACCTGCCGGCGCCCCCGGCCGTCGGTCCATGGGCTGGAGGGATCGCTTCCGCCCGGGCCGCAGCAGGGCCCAGCACAAGGTGGGTTTAATCGTGGGCTAACGCTTTCTCTGGTGGATTCTGGTTGTCTGGTATTCTGGTTGGCCGGAAATTTGGTTGTCTGGTATTATGGTTGGCCGGATATTTCGTTGTCTGGTATTCTGGTTGGCCGGAGATTTGGTTGTCTGGTATTCTGGTTGGCCGGAGATTTGGTTGTCTGGTTTTCTGGTTGGCCGGAGATTTGGTTGTCTGGTATTCTGGTTGGCCGGAGATTTGGTTGTCTGGTATTCTGGTTGGCCGGAGATTTGGTTGTCTGGTATTCTGGTTGGCCGGAGATTTGGTTGTCTGGTATTCTGGTTGGCCGGAGATTTGGTTGTCTGGTATTCTGGTTGGCCGGAGGTCTGGCGGATCTCTGGCCAAACTGGCTATGGTTGGCCCAATTTGACGCTTTGTTTTGACGCAAACAAGACGCTTTGTTTTGATCGGAAATTTATGCAATTTCCTCACTGTGCATCGAAACTGATTGAAACGCATTGGTCTTTGCAAACCCTTCCTAGTTTGTGTTGAAAGCCAAGGAATGTGTCAATTTTGATTTTTTTTTCTGGGAGAGGGGTGGCTTTCAGGATTTCCCCACTGGAACCTTCACTGAGCGCTGTTGCCAGGATTTCCCCACTGGAACCTTCACTGAGCGCTGTTGCCAGGATTTCCCCACTGGAACCTTCACTGAGCGCTGTTGCCAGGATTGCCCCACTGGAACCTTCACTGAGCGCTGTTGCCAGGATTGCCCCACTGGAACCTTCACTGAGCGCTGTTGCCAGGATTGCCCCACTGGAACCTTCACTGAGCGCTGTTGCCAGGATTGCCCCACTGGAACCTTCACTGAGCGCTGTTGCCAGGATTGCCCCACTGGAACCTTCACTGAGCGCTGTTGCCAGGATTGCCCCACTGGAACCTTCACTGAGCGCTGTTGCCAGGATTTCCCCACTGGAACCTTCACTGAGCCTTTACCACCTGAGCCTTTACCCCACTGGAACCTTTACCACCTTCACTGTTGGTTAGAACGATTAACAAAGCGGCGGTTCCCTTGCTGGCCGATCCCTGCCTTTTTACACTGGGTCTCTAATATTTTGCACTCTGCCACCTGCCGGGGAAGGCTGGTATAGGATCCGTCAGTGATGGGGGAAGGTCAAGTCGGGGCCAGACACGTGTGCGCTGTGCAGCTAAGGTCTGTCGCCTTGGCATCCGAGTTTCTTCGTCTGAGGGAAATACGGGGCACGGGGCACGTCTTTGGACGGCCTCTGACGGCTTCTGACGATCTCTGACGGCTTCTGACTGCCTCTGACTGCCTCTGACGGCCTCTGACGGCTTCTGATGGCTTCTGACGGCCTCTGACGGCCTCGGGCGGCTTCTGACGGCCTCTGACGGCCTCTGACGGCCTCGGGCGGCTTCTGACGGCTTCTGACGGCTTCTGACGGCTTCTGACGGCCTCGGGCGGCTTCTGACGGCTTCTGACGGCTTCTGACGGCCTCGGGCGGCTTCTGACGGCCTCGGGCGGCTTCTGACGGCTTCTGACGGCTTCTGACGGCTTCTGACGGCTTCTGACGGCTTCTGACGGCTTCTGACGGCCTCGGGCGGCTTCTGACGGCCTCGGGCGGCTTATGATGGCTTCTGACGGCTTCTGACGGCCTCTGACTGCCTCTGACGGCTTCTGACGGCTTAGGTGAAGCTTTCTAATCATGGCGTTTCGAACGAGCAGCTATAGTAAGCCGTGAGAGCTCTGCCCTGAATGTGTTTTTCTATTCCGACCGGTGCTGCTCGGCAGGAGGAAGGTCCTACAGTGACGGGAGGTTCGCGAAACTTAGTATTGTCCAGTATTGTGTGCGCTTTATTTTTGCAGTCCAGCGTTAACTTTGTATGGTGGCACCCAGCTTTATTGAGAAGCTGGCTTTCCTACATCATTCCGCCTATGAGTCAATTCATAAACAGGAGAGTTGGGGTTTATGTGTCTATGAGTCAATTCATAAACAGCAGAGTTGGGGTTTATGTGTCTATGAGTCAATTCATAAACAGCAGAGTTGGGGTTTATGTGTCTATGAGTCAATTCATAAACAGGAGAGTTGGGGTTTATGTGTCTGAGTCAGTTCATAAACAGGAGAGTTGGGGTTTGTGTCTATGAGTCAGTTCATAAACAGGAGAGTTGGGGTTTATGTGTCAGAGTTGGGGTTTATGTGTCTATGAGTCAGTTCATAAACAGGAGAGTTGGGGTTTATGTGTCAGAGTTGGGGTTTATGTGTCTATGAGTCAGTTCATAAACAGGAGAGTTGGGGTTTATGTGTCAGAGTTGGGGTTTATGTGTCAGAGTTGGGGTTTATGTGTCAGAGTTGGGGTTTATGTGTCAGAGTTGGGGTTTATGTGTCAGAGTTGGGGTTTATGTGTCAGAGTTGGGGTTTATGTGTCAGAGTTGGGGTTTATGTGTCAGAGTTGGGGTTTATGTGTCAGAGTTGGGGTTTATGTGTCAGAGTTGGGGTTTATGTGTCAGAGTTGGGGTTTATGTGTCAGAGTTGGGGTTTATGTGTCAGAGTTGGGGTTTATGTGTCAGAGTTGGGGTTTATGTGTCAGAGTTGGGGTTTATGTGTCAGAGTTGGGGTTTATGTGTCAGAGTTGGGGTTTATGTGTCAGAGTTGGGGTTTATGTGTCAGAGTTGGGGTTTATGTGTCAGAGTTGGGGTTTATGTGTCAGAGTTGGGGTTTATGTGTCAGAGTTGGGGTTTATGTGTCAGAGTTGGGGTTTATGTGTCAGAGTTGGGGTTTATGTGTCAGAGTTGGGGTTTATGTGTCAGAGTTGGGGTTTATGTGTCAGAGTTGGGGTTTATGTGTCAGAGTTGGGGTTTATGTGTCAGAGTTGGGGTTTATGTGTCAGAGTTGGGGTTTATGTGTCAGAGTTGGGGTTTATGTGTCAGAGTTGGGGTTTATGTGTCAGAGTTGGGGTTTATGTGTCAGAGTTGGGGTTTATGTGTCAGAGTTGGGGTTTATGTGTCAGAGTTGGGGTTTATGTGTCAGAGTTGGGGTTTATGTGTCAGAGTTGGGGTTTATGTGTCAGAGTTGGGGTTTATGTGTCAGAGTTGGGGTTTATGTGTCAGAGTTGGGGTTTATGTGTCAGAGTTGGGGTTTATGTGTCAGAGTTGGGGTTTATGTGTCAGAGTTGGGGTTTATGTGTCAGAGTTGGGGTTTATGTGTCAGAGTTGGGGTTTATGTGTCAGAGTTGGGGTTTATGTGTCAGAGTTGGGGTTTATGTGTCAGAGTTGGGGTTTATGTGTCAGAGTTGGGGTTTATGTGTCAGAGTTGGGGTTTATGTGTCAGAGTTGGGGTTTATGTGTCAGAGTTGGGGTTTATGTGTCAGAGTTGGGGTTTATGTGTCAGAGTTGGGGTTTATGTGTCAGAGTTGGGGTTTATGTGTCAGAGTTGGGGTTTATGTGTCAGAGTTGGGGTTTATGTGTCAGAGTTGGGGTTTATGTGTCAGAGTTGGGGTTTATGTGTCAGAGTTGGGGTTTATGTGTCAGAGTTGGGGTTTATGTGTCAGAGTTGGGGTTTATGTGTCAGAGTTGGGGTTTATGTGTCAGAGTTGGGGTTTGTGTGTCAGCGGCGATTTGCTATGAGTCGCCACTGAACTGTTTTAGTGAGCTGGCATAGCTGTTCTAGCTCCGCGTGAGCTGCCTGAGCTGCGTGAGCTGCCTGAGCTGCGTGAGCTGCGTGAGCTGCGTGAGCTGCGTGAGATGCGTGAGCTGCGTGAGCTGCGTGAGCTGCGTGAGCTGCGTGAGATGCGTGAGATGCGTGAGATGCGTGAGCTGCCTGAGCTGCCTGAGCTGCCTGAGCTGCGTGAGCTGCGTGAGCTGCGTGAGCTGCGTGAGCTGCGTGAGCTGCGTGAGCTGCGTGAGCTGCGTGAGCTGCGTGAGATGCGTGATCTAAGCTGGGTTTGAAGCTACCCTCGGCCTAGGCCGCGGATATATGGCGACTGCGTGGTCTTAAATGTTTTCTACATCGTGTTGGTGTATTCGTCTGCGTGAGGTGGTCAGCACGTGGACGATGGGTTACTGGATGGCCGGGGGGAGGGGGGGGGGAGGGTAACATGCAGTCATCTTCGAAAATGATCACTCATGCTCGCGCCTGGCCAGGAAAGAGACAGGTTTCAGCCGGTGTTGTCCGGAAGAGACAGGTTTCAGCCGGTGTTGTCCGGAAGAGACAGGTTTCAGCCGGTGTTGTCCGGAAGAGACAGGTTTCAGCCGGTGCTGTCCGGTTTAATCCGGTTTAGCTTCCTCCGCTTCTGGCTGGCTGCTGTGAGGCTGCACGGCTGCACTTAGACATTTACCTGTCAAGCATCAATGTTAAGGGTGGCCTGTTAAGTATCAATCCACATGTCGTGATTTTATCCACCACTCCTTGGCTGTCATCGGACATTTATTTAATGGATTTTCTCTGTCGTTGATGCTGGGGTCACCGAGGGCAGTCCAGTCATTCGCGCAGTCAGTTTGTGGGGCAGTCAGTCCTGCATAAGTTCTACATTCAGTCCTGTATTCAGTCAATCCTGCGTTCAATCCTGCATTCAATCCTGCAGTCAGTCAATCCTGCAGTCAATCCTGCATTCAATCAATCCTGCATTCAATCCTGCATTCAATCCTGCACTCAATCCTGCACTCAGTCTTGCAGCCAATCTGTAGTCAATCCTGCCTTCAGTTCTGGAATCAGTCTTCATTCAGCCTTCATTCAGTCTTCATTCAGTTTTCATTGAGTCTTACTATCAGTCCTGCAGTCAGTGTTGCAGTTATCAAGTGCAGTCAGTCTCGCACAGGACGTGGAGCTGTCAGTGGCTGCTGTGTGTGGCTGCTGCGTCAGTGGCTGCTGTGTCAGTGGCTGCTGTGTGTGGCTGCTGCGTCAGTGGCTGCTGCGTCAGTGGCTGCTGTGTCAGTGGCTGCTGTGTCAGTGGCTGCTGTGTGTGGCTGCTGCGTCGGTGGCTGCGTCAGTGGCTGCTGTGTGGTTTTGTGACCAGTATGGGCGCCATGTGATCTTCGTTGTCGGAGCGCCCCTAAACCCCAATCATCATCATGACCAGGCATTGCGCCGTATTGTTTGATCAGTGGCTCTGTCTGGCCTGTAGAGCCGTCAGTGGCTCTGTCTGGCCTGTAGAGCCGTCAGTGGCTCTGTCTGGCATGTATTGTGGTGTTTTGTCGGCCTGTTGTTGGAACATGACTTCCTTTCCGGTCGCCTGGATGAGTCATTTGGCAGTGAAAACAATGCTGTGGGCTTCGGTGGGAGATTTTTGACGTTGGCGCGAGCTTAACAGTGTCATATGCATTATGGAAGGCGATATATATATATATATATATATATATATAGTATATATATATATATATATATATATATATATATATATATATATATATATATATATATATATATATATATATATATATATATATATATATATATATATATATATATATATATATATATATATATATATATATATA